>OX103973.1:33147147-33393986 GCA_944470395.2 Schistosoma turkestanicum
TAATCGTTGGCTGCACGTGGGTTGGTAAGGCTTCTAGCCACAATCCTCTGAATACGTCAGAGTCAGATGCCCTTAGTCCTGCCAATGATTGCAGGTGCGTGAGGTGGTGGCTTGGCTTAGCATCACCAAGGGGGTGATGTGCTAACAGTGTCCTCAACCGTTCCTCCCTCGATGGGAGGAAATGTCTAAGAATCGCCTGTTTAAGACTATCGTAGACATCATGAACTATGGAGTTGAGAACGACCTCACGAACGGCGGCTGTGATCCCTAGGAAGGGACTCCACGGCGTAGGCAAACATATGCTGTTGGTTAGTGATGCGGCGGATCCCATACTGAGATTCCAGTGCCGCAAACCAGACCTCTAGGTCATGGTGAATAAACGCGACAGGTCGAAAATTGAGTCGGCCAAAAAATCGTCATTTTTATGTAATATATACATATATATATGTATCGATCTATATCACACAACAGATAAAATAGTAAGAAAATCGGATAGAAAAATTGCAGACTGACCGGATTTAATGCGTATTCGTAGTTGTGCCTCACCAATTATAGTAAATCGAAATAAATATATTCGTTCGCGGGATTACTAATGTAAATCCCGATAATCTAGAAATCAAACCCCAGAATTATTCCTAACGTTGTTTATAAGACGTATGCGCACCTACACCTGCAGGTTCACAATGCCGTCGCATTGCCTCTTCTTCAAAAAGACATAAATCTCGTGGACCGAGTGCAGGGTCGAGAAACAGAATGGGTGATAGGCTGAAGAATATAACTTACGAAGATAGACTTCAGCCCTAGGAATTATTTCCCCTAAGTTACAGGAGAATCAGAGGTGATACGATTATGGTGTACAACATATTAAGTACGTCAAATCATCCCAACATGAGCATCTTACCGAAACACCACGGCCACGCCCTCCGGATAATCCTCAAAAAAGTGCGCTTCAAGGAGCTAACACCCAGGTTCGCGCACACCTTTTCTCATTAAGAGTTATTGAAACTTGGAATGCTATCCCAGCAGAAGTGACCACCACCCCCTCAATGGATAGCTTCAAGAAGAGACTTAACAAACACGTACTCACATATGGATTATCATCTCCCTCGTGGACTAGCTATGCTTGATACATGTCTCGAAACTTGATAGTTGTTTTTATTACTATTTCCTTAGATCACTAACTCGATATATATCTCTGTTTCTTCCCCCTTGCTTATACTTCAGTCCGTGTCGAAAGAACAAGAATCGAGCCCAAAGGGATCAATTGGTTTATACTAGCTCGTGAAAAAGATATTGGATATTGGACATTGTTACACTGTAGGTGGAGACTATAGTGCAGCGCGACTGAACTCAAATCAAATTTGAAAGGCCTTGATTTAACCGCTTCTGGAAAGGCTTATAAATTATCGAGTTGACGCACCAATCGTCACATCACAGTTTGACCTTCACGTCTCAGCTACCTCAGCGAATGAATGATGTCTGAGTCTTCAGTTTTGCGTGCTTGTGATACTTTCCTTTTTGACTGTGATGGTGAGGATGGAAGTTTCTTAACCCTTAAGGTGTTCTCTGGAATTCTAACGTCCTTATCCCATCGTCTCGAGAGCTTTTGCAGTACTTGCTCGACTGTAAAAAGAACGTGTTTTTAATTACCAATAATAGCAGAAGATCTGTAAAAGAATACGTCTCTAAGTGTCAAGGCTTAGAACTCCCAGTTTCGGAAGTATGATATGCGAACGAATTATTGTCTTAGAAAAATATAATATGCACAGCCCGTGTTGCTGCTTACTTCCTTCGAGAAAAAATATCCGATGGGGAAGTATATGTGGTTGGTGAAAGTGGGATTAGCACTGAATTAAAGGAATTTGGAGTACCTCACTTTGGAATAGGGGTAACACTAATCTGTTGCTCTTCATATTGTCTAGCCTGATTCCCCAATCGATTCGTCTAATCCTCTTCAGGGAGTGGAATTAAGACCAAATGTAAGTTATATGTAGTTATTTCATACTTTAGGTGAAAGCTGTACTTGTCGGCTTTGATGGTCATTTTAATTACAGGAAATTGATGCAAGGAGCTGCCTATATAAACAATGGGGCTTCTTTCTACGCTACGAATGAAGATGCTCAACTACCAGGTGGAAATGCCGTTTTGCCAGGTTAGTTAGACCTTTAAGATCAAATTCTTGTTCTCCTGTTATTAGAAAAATGCAGTTACTGGTGCAAGAGTTATGTCAGCTTTAGCATCTCTATCTGCCTGACACGAATTAGCAGTCCATCATAAAATAGGTAACTAGATGATTGCTCGATGAGAAGCACACAACGTCTCATCCTATCAATTCACACCAGAATGGTGACCTATAAATTTTGGTAGTATAAATCCCCTTATTAAAATTACAACAGCTTACTCCTAGATATATCATCTCATGAAGTTATTTTTGATGTATGAAACCTCTGACTAACAAACTGATACCTTAACGTAGTTTCGTTGCATATGCTAGTGCTAGATTCCTATGTAATTTCTCACTAATTGACTGGATCCCATGGCTTCATAGGCAAAATGCTGTACAGGTAATCATTGGCTCTGATATTCTTCTCCCTTTGTCAACCTGAAACCACTATTAAAATCCATAAACTTAGGTTATCTCAGTGTAGCTACTGTTATTTGTTAAAAATTGGAGGTTTAGCTGAATCACGTTGCAAAAGCATTAACTAACAATTTGTGAAGACATAAGATGCCTGGTCCTTACAAAGTTGTTTCATGACTGCTTACCAGTCCATGGTTTTGTCAAATCCTGTTTTGTAATTTATATTTCCAGGTACTGGGTCTATTGTGTCGGCCTTCAGAGTTGCTTCGGGGAAGGAACCTGTCGTATTTGGCAAACCACATAAACCTATGTTTGATCTACTGACCAAATATTGCGATTTGGATCCTTCGAAAACTGTAATGGTGGGAGACAAGTATGTTAACTCAATACTTTAAATGAGAAGCTAATTTTGTTAGGAAGCTAGGTAAAGTAAGTTTTGTAGGAATTTTATTGGATTCTATGAGTATGAAATCTGAATACCTTAACCCGCTTTCACTCAAACAGTCAGTTATAGATCCCATCAAGTTTAAAATTCATATCGGCAGCAAAACAAACATTTCAGATGTCAGTTACTCAATAAATA
Organism: Schistosoma turkestanicum; assembly: GCA_944470395.2. Taxonomy (NCBI): domain Eukaryota; kingdom Metazoa; phylum Platyhelminthes; class Trematoda; order Strigeidida; family Schistosomatidae; genus Schistosoma; species Schistosoma turkestanicum. The sequence continues at coordinate 33,150,312 of OX103973.1, forward strand.
TATGTGAATCAAAACTGTAGAGTCACTATTAAATAAACTGTGCTATCGTACTAATTAATCTCTATTTTATATGTATTGTCCTATGTGACCTAATTCCTATCTGGCTATCATTCCACTCGTAATTAGTATGCCTTTCTGTTTTCATGAACCTCTGACAACACTTTAAAACTTTGAATTTCTTGTTCTGTCTTCAATTATCTTATGTCCGTTCTATCTTCCGTACTCTAACTGAATAGCTCTGGTTATAATTTCCATTTTATCTTGTACCACTGTACACTTTAACTGTCTGACAACACTTATTAGCTCAATTCAGCTCCTACCTGGCATGACCTGCTACTGACGAACAGTCGTCGGTCAGTAGAGGTCGTAACTGTAGATATTGAGTTTTACACTAACTACTTGGGTCTTTCGTTGAGTAATGGTCTCGTGATTTAAAAATTTGGCTCTCAACCGGCCATGTAGTATCACGGGCTCTTATACCATTTTTGGCTCAAGACTGTGAATGATAACCTATGCATGCCAAATAAGTTGGAAACTGTTCGTCAAAAGCATTCTTTACACTTATCTTCAAACTTGTCGTAGATAAAATAGACTTACATGTATTTGGTTTTATCCTTTATAGAAATTTGAACATATTCTATTCCCCTCTTCATTAAAAAAATTACTCTAGTCTTCACACTAAATATTTCACCTTATTCTTCCTTTTAACTCTTAGCTTATATACTGATATCGCATTTGGCAATAAATTTGGCTTGCACACGGTATGCGTCTTGACAGGTGTCACCAATCAAGCATTAATTAATGAAGTGAACCGTTTACCAGAGAATGAACTATTGCGACCAAAATATGTTTTTCAATCTGTTACGGATATTTTGTATATTTTGAAAGGATAAATCAATTTACTGTTGTTTTACTCCTATCTACTATTAAAATATTGCGCCTTATTTTCATATATTTTTACTTGCCAGTGACTATCTTCCAATTAGTCCGTTCAGATTTCCTGCTTTATATTGTGCGCCCAGTTCGTTTTTCATAATCATGTCACATAAGTATTTGTAAACATAGAATTGAATAATAATTATTGTCGTTCCTCTGAATTAATGTCTTCTTTCTCTGGCAGTGATTACTTACAAAAAATAAGATATGTTTCCCTAAACCAGAGTCTCTTACCAGGTTTACTAGCATTTTAATAAACTACGGCTGTTGTACCAAAAATCTAGGATTCTTTTTATGGTCTAGCCCACCAGAGTATTGAATTAGTAACTACCTAGCTAAAAAAGTGGGTATCGAACTTCGCTAACTTGTCTGATTCGAAGACGAAATTCATGGTGCGCCAGATAACTCTTACATCTTTCCACCTCAGGTCAAGTAAACAAATCCTTTTAGAACAAACTGTTGTTTATTTTTGGTTCGCTTTCACAATATTTCAGTGGTATTGTGTTGCTGTATAGTTAAATCGCCGTTATTGTTAGATACCTCTTTTAATTGGTGAAGTAGCGAGTCCTCATCGGTAAAGGTTGTCGGGACATGTGTTACGTACCACTTTATGGCTGTGAAGCATGGCCAGTAGGAGTAGAGGATATTCGTAGGCTGTTAGTACTCGACCACCGGTGTCTTCGATGCATTGCTCGTATATATCCAGGGACAGTCGAGTAAGCAATGCAGTTGTGAGGATACGAGTACTAGTTAAGGATGGGAAATCAGTCGGTGAAGTGTGGAGATGGTTGGGGCATGTGTTACGTATGCCCAACCACTGACTACACCCAGACGAGCGATGTTTTGTGGTGTAGGGGTAGGCTGGTAGAAAGCTAGGGACGGGAAGACCAAAAATGGCACAAATCCATGAGGTCACTGACAACTAGATAGAGCCATGTTAGTGGGTGTAGACTACCAGTTTGGTGTTCGCGAGACGATAGTAACCAATGGTTACAGACCTTGGATGACGGCTCAAAATCGTTTGCAACGGTGCAGGTGCATCCATTCTTTGTGTTTGCTCAAATTATAATCCGAATCCCTCGTGATTTTTGGATTTATTCCACTGGATTATACTTCTTGAATAATATCTTTGAGCCCTAATCTTCTCTATTACCTCTAATACTTCTACTACCTCTACTTCTATGGAATTTTAATTGATAATTGCATCTCTATGCTAATGTGGTATGGCAACCTGAACTGATGTAAATTCGTACGAAGTTCTACGTTGTAGCTGACCGATTGACCAATACGTAATACCTGAATACTTCGTATGCATCCAATTGGCTGTGCGCTGTATGTAGCGTGTACTAAAATGTCGAGCTCATATGCCTTGTCCCAGCCTTTGAACAAACTAACTAATCTATTCTCGAGTCATTATTTACACATCCTTTAGCCTTGCCGTTTATTCGTGCGTGTACTTGCATTGCTTACTAAGGGAAGATTTATTTCATAGCATATTTGTTCGTTCAAATCGGAGTCAGATCCCAGGCCATAAAACATAAACGAAAGTTCCCGTCTGGTAAGACTTATCTATTCGAAAAAGGATGTGCACAAAATTGTCTAACTAGTTGGACACAAGTTATACCAACAGGTCACATGCACATAGGAAGATCGAATTTTTTTTTCCGATAAAATCATTTCTTGAACATTTACAACTACTTTATAGATAATCAGTATGAATAATGATCTACTACAACGTTTGGTTTGGTGTGCGGAAATTTCACTATAAAAAAAGGTTGAAAATAGCTGGCAGACTATGGAGGCTAATTATCTATTCGATTAATATAGAGGTGAAGAAGAAACAAACAGGTGATAAAAGCTTAGTATAAAGTATGTTAAAGTTAGGAGAGGGTTAACATGTCAGTAGACGTTGCTTTTAACACAAAACTTAAATTGGATTGACTGATAACTCTTTTATTCACAAGATTCTGACATGTACTTTGTAGATAATTTGAGTAGGATTGAGTGACTGTGTTGGGGAAAGGCTTCGAGAATTAAACTACTGGTTGATTCATACTCTAATAAACATGCTAGTTAGTCCTATAGGACACGTTTAGATGAAAAACTTTATTCGACAGATTCGAATGAAAACTGGTCTTTTGTTCGTGATCAATAATATAAACAAATGTAGGGTTTCATGAGCACATATTTCCGTTTCGATTTTATGGGTTGGAATGAATATATTTCTAATGTACAGTGTACAAAACGATAAAATTAATTATTCAGAAGCTTTATCACTAACTAATTGGATATATATTATTGAATACACCTTTTTGAAATAACACTCGTATTTCTCCTTTATACGAATGGAACACTAAATTGCTTAGAACAAAGAATAAACGATTTATGTGCATCCAATTCCCTCGATCGATATTACATATACCTAGCCGGCACTATCCTACCAGGAATCAACATAGCCCAGGCAGCGAACACGTGATTCGCTTGACTAGTACGTGTGTCAGCCAGCAATCAAGTACAAGAAGTAAAGAAATATGTGACATTGATTACTTGTCAGACTACCTATCAGTCTGTTAAGAAAACCAATCACGATTTCCTCTCGCCCACACAATATTTGTTTACAAAAGCAACTCATATTTCTAATTTTATCTTCAAAGAATGAATCACTACACAAAAACGCTCGAGATATTTGAGTAGATCATCACTCAATATGTAATCAACAGAGTTGCAGTTCAAAGTAGTACAGGATGACCGAGGTAAATCCAGAACACGTCTTAACACGCATTTCTCTAATATACCTACAGAAATAATGATGATAAACAGAAAATAATCATATATTTCACCAGGGGCATCGTTTTCATTATCACGGTAGACCAAAAAATGCCGCTTTTATCTTGAAGTAGTGAAAATAAACGAGAAGAATGCAATTATATTTGTCATACACACTAGAAAGTAAACTGAGATTGCAACAACATCACAAACTGTAAACGCTTATTGATAAAAACGAAGAGTTCATACAGAGAAATATCCACAAAGTTAGAAATAAATTGATCATTTAAAAATAAATAACACAAAATAAGATCGTTCCACCCTGTGGTAAAAAGGATTGAAATAAATAAGTTACAGCTAATGAAAAGCTCAACAACAACCAATGTTCCGATTTGTAAATAAATCATACAAGTATAATTGCTAATTTATGGAAATGAGGGTTCCTATTATGGTGACTAGACAACAATGCTGGGGATTTTATTCACAAGGACGGCGCGCATACAATTCAGTACATTGTTATCTTTTTTGATATTTTGATTATAGAGAAAATAAGTAAATTAAGCAAGAAATTGCATAACCCTAATGATGATGATGATGATATAAGTTTGTTTATTATTATTATTGTTATTATTACACAAACGATTCATTGATCAGATCGTTGAAAAAGCGACAGTAAATCCTTTGCAGCTCTAGCAATCTTATGAGCATGACGTATTAGAACGGTGATCTCCGGTGGAACTGGTCGACTACCATGATTGATAGGTCCAACAGTACTGGGAGAAGAGAGAGATGTGGAGGAAGATGAAGTGATGATTTGTTCACAATGTTGTCGTAAATTCTCTGATTCTGTTGCAAGATTATTCAATGCATTCTTCACCTCTGTTGGACGAGATTCATCAGAAGGAAATAAACTTAGTAAATCTTTCACAGCTAATTGAATTAAACGGGAACAGTGAGCACTATTATTGTTACCAGGACGATCACCATTGGCAATCTAAGTTGTAGTATGGATGTGAAAAATAAAAGAAACGATATAACATTGGACTTAAATGTAATAAAAGTTGCACTATCACACAAATTAATCAGTTTATCAACGGTGATTGCTTTTTACAATGTGTGTTGACAGAAACCAGTTGGAATAGAGGTATACATTCAAATGAATGGCATCATTGAAATATTACAATGATGAGTTAGTTGTTAAATGCACAAACACTATAGTTTGATAAAATTAACAGATTTCAAAACACGATCAGAAGTATATTTTATGAATCATTTGATTTAATTAGGTTTTACTATTTACAAACTTATTCTTATAAGAGAAATGCAGACGAAACAAAAATAAGATCTATCGGATTTTACGTCACAATCACAAGGTCAACTAAACAAAAATTGTTTTAAGTAAACTAATATAACAATTCGTAATTTCATACACGAAACACCTTGATTGGTGTTTCTGGTAAAAGAACTTTACAAGTAGTTATCAATCTATAGTTTCATTGTACATTGAAGTTAGATATAAAACGCTAATTCATGAGTTTAGTTTACTTCAGTAGAACTGAATTCGGGGATAAATTGATTTAACAATGTCTGTCTGACTACTTAATCCGAAGGTAAAATGACAAGATGAGAACTTGCAATTTAATTGTTTAAAGACATTGATCATTGGATGTTGCCAAAGATAAAACTGAAACGTTCCATAGATATAATGACTTAAAATCTATCAACTTTACAAAACTACTAATCTACTTCAAAAAGACTAGGTATATTTAATGCTCTAACTAATTCTCCTTCTCGAACATTTACCATAATAACTTCATCTATTGTGGTTTGATAACTTGAGCTGATACATCGTATCAGGTTTTACTTTAACGATTATTGGCTAACTAGCTTCAGACTATTACAATAAACAAACGCTGATACTTTTACTTAATTGTGAATACTACAACGGTTCCAGGTTTCCAATGTTGGTTTTACACTGATCAGTTCATGATTTGAGTGCATCTCTTAAACTAAGTAATCATGTCTTTTATCAATGAAAATATAGCATCAAGAGGAATGTGCTGAATTCATATATAACCAATAAAAAATTAAATCTGTCATACAAGAAAAATACTACTGAACCAATTAGATAGATGAAAGATTCTTGAACACATTTCATTGTATTTGATGCGGAAATATGTCAGTATCACTAAGTGATTAGGTAGTATAGATAATCCAATAAATAGCGTAATAGTACAAGTATATATTAGCTGATATAGGTATTTAAGTATTTTATTATGATGCTAAATAATGTCAGTCAGAGCACCTGAAATACAGCATTAATTTAATCGTGAATGGTAATAGCCATATTTGATATACTTTATAGAGCTTGAATTTAAGATGTACTTTAAGTCACGTAACTCGATGATTAAGTCTATAGGATCTTGATAAGTATTTTCTTTCCAAAGAAAATTTGTTAAAATTAAAAAGCAGAACCATCTGTTGCTTTTAGGTGTTACGAAATAAAAAAAAACAATAAAATTTATATTATAAATTAACATTCATAACAGACTGTTTATCCATTGATTCATGTGAAAGTAATCAAGTGTCTTATTATGTGATAAGTACACTGATTGCAGTTTCATAATTTATGGTAAAGATTTTTATCAAATTTTGAAAATATATATATATATATACAGTATGTTAGAATAAGTTAATTTAAATCTGTTAACATTTTAAATCACGATTTGTATAATTGTCAATGTACAAATTTCATTAATCATAATTGGTTATATTATAATTAACGTATACATTATGTTGATTTAATTAACATTATATTACATGATAAGTTGTACTACATATTATTGCATGTTCGATTAAAGTCTACTAAAGATCAAGTAGAAAACGATATGGCTGACTTCGATTCTTTTCCAAAGATATAACCAGTAAATAGTTGCATAGATTATAGATGGTTTATTTGAATATATGTCATTTTGCTTCATCCAGACTTGGAAATACCCAATGTAATTTTGCCTGTGGATTCCATGTTCTAATTTGTACACCTCTTCTAGATTATAAGCAGACCAAATACTATTTCGTGTCACAACACCAATTACGGTGTATCTGTATTGTCTCACTAATATGTAGTGAACGGTAGGAGAAGCTTGTCTCTCTACAGCTCTACAGTTAATTGAGCAGATTTGAGTGCAAATCTGAGGTGAACAGTTCTAAAAGGACCGCCATTTACTCCTTCTTCTACTTCGTCTACAAGTCTTCCTGAAATATCAAACGAATATGTTCAAGTATAGAACCAAGTGAAATATTCTGTACAAATGTTTCCAGTGGAATGTAGCCAGGAAGCGACAAAAGCGAGGGAAATAAAAAATGAGGAGAAATCAAACGGAAAATCTTCTTGGTTGGTAGTGCTATGACCGAACTTACGCCACACGTGCTACATATTGACTCGGAGTCTAGTGAACTTACTACTTGCACATCAAGATGAGATCGGATGGAAAGTATGAGGTATGGACTGGACAGTGTATATGAGCAATTAACTAAATGTGTTCTAAATTGGAGTAGTTCCCAAGTTCCACCTCAACAGATGATGATCCCGAGCAAGAAATAGAGGCTCTGTTACTTCTTAGCCTACTTTTGTCTAGAGGTCTAGGTTTTTGATAATTTCGAAGACACTACTACAGCAGCACCTGTTGTCGATTTCTTTTTCTGTTTTGCTCCTCGCCCCTTCTCTTTATTTCTCTTTTTCAGCACTTTATTCTAACCCTTAAATATTAGTCCGGATATTTGCTGAAGACTTGGTTACTTTAGCCAGAAGCTTTTAAATTTATAATCAATGAATATCAACAAGATCTTTGCACATTTACCTCATATACAAATAAAAAAAGTTTGTAGGATTAACAAGCTAGCGACAGATCATAATGTGAATAGAGTAAAATAAACGACATATTTCTGTAACGATAATTCAAAGTAATAGAGAGGTTCAGATGAGATAAGGTTGTATAAAAAATAAATATACATAAAGCCATAGGTAACTGAGGAATAATTAAAGGGAGGAGGGAATGTTTTCAAACATGAGATAAAATGGCACAACGATATTATAAGGCAAATGTAAAAACAAGTAAACGAAATGCTTCTTTTATACAAACTGTTCTGATTTTATCTCATGGATGGCAATAGCTTCAGCTGTTTTTAAAGAGTTGGAGGCTAAGAAATCTAGTTTGGTTTGGATGAAGTGCATAAACAAAACTAAATATCGATTTGTGGATCAGTGGTGATTGGAATCGACTAAACGTTCATAATTACAACTTATAACTGCCTCTTACCCTTATGTTACAGCACTGGGAAATATTCTTTTATCGAATTTGAAAGCATAGAATAATCTTTTCATTACTGTCATTAGTTTATTTTTAAGTACCATGGAATTTTGGCTATCTGTAAATTCCAGATTCATACAAAGATGTTTATTTGAAATGGAATTTCTGGATTCCTTGTTCCGGGTTTCTTTTAAATCTTTCTCTATAAGGAGGCTTGGATGGCCATTGTCAACCAATCTTTTTCTCATGAAAGCAAGTTCTCCATTGATGCATTCTGTGCTGAACATCTCACAGAATTCGGCAACATTAGGAGTGAATAAGATTTTTTGTTCAGCTTAGTGAAAACAACCATAAGAAGTTAGTTATTTGGCCGTTTCATGTTTGTTTTCTGCGAATGAACCTTTTTAAGGATCCGTCACTCTTCCTAGTAAGAAGCACATCGAGAAATAAGAAAAAATTATCTACTCCATTTTCTAACATGGAACCAAAAAGGAGGGATGGCATGTATTAAATGAACTTAAAATTAAAAAATTCAACATTTGGGCCGCAACTCATAAAAATGACGTCCATATGTTGCTTGTATACATTAGGTCGATTGATGACTGAACTAAGTTAATGATTTTCCAGCTTAGACAATGAAGCGTTTTGCTAAGATTGTGCTCGATGGAGACTCCATTCAGATTCTATCTCACTGTATGATAATATTGGAAGATCAGAGGTAGTCGACTGTTAGTCATAGACAATTGTTTCATGCTCAGCTGACAGACTGTTTCCAGGTGAAGACCGGTGTCAGATAAGGTTGCTTACTCTCACCCTTTCTCTTTCTCCTGGTCATCGACTGGATTATGAAGACGTCGAAGTCCGGAGGGAGGCACGGTATCAACTGGACAGTTAGGGCGCAGCTGGACGATCTGGACTTCGCAGATGACCTGGCTCTTCTATCTCACACGCAACAACAAATGCAAGAGAAGACAACCAGTGTAGCAGCAGCCTCTGCAGCAGTAGGTGTCAACATACATAAAGGAAAAAGTAAGATTCTACGATACGACACAACATGCGTCAACACAATCACGGTTGATGGCGATTCTTTGGAGGACGTTGACACTTTTACATATCTCGGCAGCATCATTAACAACCAAGGTCGATCCGATGCAGATATCATGGCGCGGATCGGCAAAGCAAGGGCTGAATTTCTGCAGTTGAGAAATATCTGGAGCTCCAAACAACCTTTCAACCACAACCAAAATCAGGATTTTCAATAAAAATATCAAGACAGTTCTACTGTATTGAGAGGAAACTTTGCGAACCACGAAAGCCATCATCCAGAAGATACAAGTATTTATGAACAGTTGTCTTCTCAAAATACTTCAGATTTGTTAGCCAGACACCATCAACAACAACCCACTTTGGGAGAGAACAAACCAGATTCCACACACACTACGAAAAGCACCGAACTGCGTCACAAGACAAGTCCTCACATGGAACCCTCAAGGTAAAAGGAAAAGAGGAAGGCCAAGGAACACATTATGCCGAGAAATAGGGAAAGACATGAGAAAAATGAACATAAACTGAAAAGAACTGTAAAGGGAATCTCAGGACAGAGTTGGTTGGAGAAAACTGCTCGGCGGCCTATGCTTAATGGTGGGTAACAGGCATAAGTAAGTAAGTAAGTAAGTAATCCTAATGAACATTAAAAGCTAGATTAAATGAGGTTGTTGTCTATTCCATGATCAATCGATGTGTACAGTTAGAAAAAGTATGATATGAATTTTCTTATAAAAAAATTTAAGAATAATTTTAGTGAATATCAAACCAAATTGTCGTTTGTTTATTTTGAAATCAGAAAAACTAAAGAACACAATAAGATAAAAAATAATCAATTTTGATCTTGATATTTTCCATTTCTAGTGTAATAGATGAGGTTGTTTTATTGAGTAAATCATATGAAATTAAAATTGAAACAATAATAATCGATAGTAATAAAATCTGTCGACCAAAACAGACAGTTTGCCTGCTGTAGTTTGTTACACTTACCACAAATTAGATTTTTATCATCTCAATAAATTGCTGTTAGTAATATTTAGAAGAAAAAAAATCTGTTAGTAGTTGATATTTTAATTAGAAAGACATTTACACTCTTGGTCTTGGTAATTGGAAAATAGAATACAAATAAAATTCCGTAATTTTTTGTGTACATAGATATTGTATTAGAAGTGAGAAAATAATGGAATCAATTAAAATTAATCTGAACTCATTTACTATTTGCATTACGGGGTTGTGAAGATTGTTAAGTTACACATTTTTGAAATCAATGTTAGACCACCATTAGATACTGGAGGCATTGGACGGGCTTTTCGCCCTGGTATGGGACTCATCAGTGGCAATGCGCATCCACGACTCCTGCAACCCGCAGGATTCGAACCCAGAACCTTCTGTATTGTGCCCGAACGCCTAACCTTTGGACCATTGAGCCGGTATCTAACAGTGTTAATGTCTAACTTGTTCAATTCACGGAGTTGCGCAACCCCATGCACAGTCTTCGGTAGTTACTGTCTACACCTGAACAGGTTGAACTTCACTGGTCAGAACTTCCCACTAGATCTCGGAGGAGATTCCTCACGAAGCTAGTCACTAGTGAGCACAGGTAATTTGCATTACGGTGTTGTGAAGATTCTTAAGTTACACATTACTCAGAAATTTATTCCCATAAGTAATTTTAAAGTCTACCTTGATTATTATTTATAGACTTGGAAACTTACATGTTGAACGGTCAGTTAGAAGATAGAATTGAGTTAGTCTTTGATAAAATTGCTTTAAATTTGATTTAAACCTATCCAAACCTGATAAGTATTTTGAATTCATTTTGAACTTTTGAATGTATCTATCTGGTTTTGCTTTACTTATTCAGTCAATGAACTATTATCAATATGGAGCCTGATAGAGCTAGCTGTACATGGTTCATAGTTGTCATATTGCATCAACGTGACGAGATGAGATTGACAAAATGGATAGAGAAAATATAACGAAAATCATAGGATAAGAATGATTATGATAAATGATATGTTGCTCCGAGAAACAAAGTTAAAATATGTATATTAAGGAAAATTGGAACTTTTGATCAAGCAAAAACTAGAGAGTGAATGCATCTTAGCAGTTGTTAGTCGTATTACCCAACATCCAATCACCATGATGTTGTTTGCACCTATAAACTTTACTCAAATTAGCAGTCAGTGAATTCAGAAAATAAATCCATGTTTTGGTTTCACCGATCTTCTTGCATAGATTGAATTCTTTTGAAGTTGAATTCGGTTTATGTATTCAGAAAGATAGGGAAGGTGTGTTTTTGGATTACTGAATTTGTTTTAAATGTAATCATTTGTTGGCAATCATTTTAAATCCATCTCTAAAAGGCTATACTATTGTTAAAGTAACGCTTTTAAACTTTATGTCGACCAGAAATGATTTCATTTGGGATAGTAGGGATTTTCTCACAATTCATATGATTACACACATTACCAACAAGTCAATTATTTAGATAGAATACATGGAATATACAATTCATTTCACTGGTTGTGTATTCAAAAAAACTGGACTAATTAAGATCTGTATTAACATTAATGTCAACTGCAAAATAATGTCATAAGAAAACTGAACGAAATTGATTAAACTGACAATTTATTACACAAACTGACATATATATACAATGAAATTCCGGAAAGTTAGATCAAGTTAGATATTGCTTACAGACTAAAATAAAATTAACATGTGATTTTGTGTTATTTATAGATCATGTAGAATTTGGTGAAAGCAAATGACATTTTTCTTTCAAACTATGAAAGTGAAATTATAATAAGTGAATTTTCATACATATATATATATATATATATTATTTATTGGCATAATTAATTTGCCTTTCGAAGTCATCATTTCTTTTATAATTAGACACTGCTGCGTTTATTGACAGGGGAAAAAAATAATCAACTTATGATTGACTAGTGGAATAAATCAGTGTAAAATATTTGGAAATTCTTTTGTAACTTTTGTGAAATAGCAACATTATGTTAACAGTTAGTTGTTGATATATTCTAGAATTCTTCATAAAAAATCACTTTGACTTGCATGTTCTCTTTTGAAATAAACCTGAAAAATATGCAATCAACATTGAACGGTATTAAATTTCAGGCTGCAACTCAATGAAATGAGATTTTTTCACTCCTAGATTTTGATTCCTTCTGCTACACAGTGTGCATATTACTTTGTTTTGGCAAAAGTGTATTATAGCAATGAGTTTGGGTAATTATTTACTCCGATTGAAGCCTTATCAGGATAACTGCCGCTTTTCATTACATTTATAACTTATTAAAACATCATATGTCGAATTCATGGGATGTATATTCTGTAAATTGATTTTCTAAATGATGATTAGTTGAGATTGTTTTATAATTCAAATGACGAAATTAAAAGTCTTTATTTGAAAAGTGTAGTGTTTATGTGTTTCGACGGATAGATTTATAGCAAAATGTATAATTTAATGATTAGTTTAAGCTATTCTGAGAATGATGGTGTAATTTTAAAACCTTTTGTGCGAATTCACTCACAATAATAGAGGTTTACTTGCAAATTTTTCTGATAGGTATAAACAGTTTTTAAAGAGAATTCATTATCCTTCACGAAATCTTTACTATGGAGTTCACAGCTGAGTTATGGAAGATCAAACCATCGTTTCCCTCATATCAACATGCATAGAAATGATTCTGTAATTTAGTATTTAAAATTCTATAATTCACCTCTCATTCAGCTAACCAACAATATAATGTTTTTTGAACGAGTTTGCTACAGAGAATGTTAGCGAGAATAAAATCGATTAATTCACGTATTATGTAAAAATGTGAACATTTTACACCTTCAACATTGTCATTTTTACTGTATGATGGTATAAAAAATTTTTTGCATAGTAATTTGATACTCTCTCTGAGTAATGTAGATTAATATCCCTGTAGCAAATATTTTTTTTTGATGAAAAATAACAACTATCCCTTCTTAAATTTCAAGTAAAACTACAAAATTAAGCTTATCGAATTTAAATGACTCATTGTCATACCATATTGTGACTTTAGTCAGTCCGTAGTTGATTGTTGTACAGTTCTTCAGTATTATTTCGGTTGGCCAGTTCACTTAATCAATATTTTATCAAAAGGGTTGTCCTCTTTTATGACGAATATTTCTCTTGTGCAAAACTATACCATAATGTGTATATGGATCACAGAATATAAGTGTATATTTTATGCAGTTGTCATTTCTTTACACAACTGTCAACTATCAAATAGTCTAGCTACGAAGTAGATGTTTCTGCAAATAGTTCCAGCTATAATTGAAAAGTTACATTTATTGTGTGAATCAATATATCTCATTAGAAATGATGGAAGTGTCAGACTATAAAGACAGAGTACAAGTGAGTAGGTGCAGTATACTCAGTATTCACTCAATGATAACAAAAGAGAATTCAAATGAATTTTCCAAGTCAAGTGAAATCTATTTATGATACATTCAACTTCTATATTGCTGATATATGTGTATAGAAGTAAGAAGGAAATAAAGAGATTTTTAAAACTCCTGAAATAAAATTTATTTCGTATTGTTTTATTGGACAAAGAAAGGATGAATTCAGTAGGAATTTCTTTTACAATAAAAAGCATGAACATTGGTAATGAATCATTTATGGTTTGTCTGTGCACAAAAGAAGTTACTAAAAACAATTTGTCCATACATTTAAATAGAACATTGTTTCAACTTTTAAAAGACTAATAATATTCTTGAGTTTAATGATGAGGAAATGTTTGAAGAGTAAACTGAAAACTTTTGATGACTGCTTGAAAAAATTAGTTTGTAATTTATAATGACTCTACTTTTTTTATTGAAATCATGAACCAATCAGTGATAGACTAACATCAAAAACCTGAAAGAACTGGACAGCTGTTAGACAAAAACACTGTTGAATGCTGGTTCAATGGTCTGGAGGTTAAGTATTTACGCCCGCAACCAAAGGTCGTTGGTTCGATTCCATTGCGTGGGGTCATGTATCCATACTAAGTGAGGAGTCCCATACTAAAACGAAACAAACATTCAGTACTTCCATTTTTTCAATGGTGTTTTAACGTTGCTCACTTTATGATTTCTGTCAAAATCAACAATATCTACAACCCTATACTGAATCAATCATTGTTAGATCAATAAAAGCCTGGAAGCACAAAACAGTCTTTTCGTCCTGTTGTGGGACTCATCAACAGTGCGCATGCATGACTCGCGCTCGCGAGAATTGAACCCAGGGTCTTCGGTCTTGTGCACAAACGCTTAACCTCTAGACCACTGAGCCGGTATTCCAAGGTGTTAATGCCCAACCTCAATCAATCCACAATATCACAAGACCTCAGCTATTGTCTTCGGTCAGTAACTGCCTCACATCCGGCACGGTTGAATTCTACGGGCCAAAGCTTCTCACTAGAACGCCTTTCTGTATCTCCGAGACTTACAAACAATAACTAAGTATATAGGGTGGTAAAGTTCTGGTTTTGCTCAAAGGATAGTCTGTTTACATGACTTTAATAACCACTTAGGTAGTTAGCAGAATCATAGGAGTGTTCAAACCGTTTATGATCAATTAACTAAATTCATTGGTGGACTTCATATTAACGTCCAATGAAACACATATCGTATGTGGTGGAATGATTATTATTCATTAAAAGGCTTAGGTCTTCTATTTTGTTGTCACTCAGTTCTCAGTGTTATCGTGTAGCTAATGATACACAGTTATGAAAATACAATTGATATTAACTTCATTTTATACAAGGACCTTGTTTAGAGTGGTGCTGTTTACTTACGACTATCGTCAATTCCAAAAAATATGAACTTATGACTAGTGATAAGCTGGTATAGTAAAAATGTAAAAGCTAGGCGTTTTCGTGCACATGCAATGTGTTGTCGGGTACTTTCGGAATCCTAATATCGTAGTTTTGGACAGCTTTCTTGCTATTTCTGCATCAATTTTTGAATGTCTATGCTTGTTTTATACCATCCCCGCAAAAATAGTACTAGACTACCTATGAAAAGCTTCAGCCTTTAGTGACTTGAATCCGACTATACAAAATAAAGCTTTCATCTAATTTCCGCATATCATTCTTAGGCAAACTCCTTTTTGTGCGACGACGGTAATTAAGAACCCAATACAGTATTGTAGATGATATTTATTTCACACACTGGCTTAACCAGACAATTAGTAAGGGGAAGCGTAAAAATGAAATGAAGTCGAGTTGTAAACTTTGTGATGAGGCATGACTAAGTATTTATAGTCAAAATTAATCTAAGCATGCGATAATCGAAGTAAGTATTATGCGCACACAATCAAATAAAACAACCGAGGTTAAAAGCGAATAGATGACAAGGAGAAAAGATGTGGAAATAATGACTCAAGAAATGTTTATTAGTTAGCCCAAAAGCCAGGGTATATAAATGACCTTCCGTAAATGGTATCATCTGAGTTATTTCATTTCGCTGACAATGTTGAACTTCAGAGAGTGAAGTTTGCAGGCAAGTTGATAGGCTGTCACTTCAGGAGAACGAAACTGAACTTCAAACCTAATGAAGAGCGCCTCAAATCACTTTATAATTAAAAGTTAGAGTATAAGCATCTCACAAATGACCTTCTGATGACTCATTTCATCCTAAACTCTACTAGGCACCTCTGGAAATACTTAATTCCACTTTCAACATAGACATCAACTGTATATGGCATTACTGTGTTACCCTAATTAGTCACATATTGTTCATGAATATGATGGTGCATAATTGTTTTTCGGGTTAGCAAATAGATCGATATCCTTTTTAGTTTTCATTTGAACTCCCTAAAATGTATATGACGAGATAGATACTGACATCTTCCTATGTTTCCGTAAAACCTTTTACCATACAAACGAAATCATTTCGATAACAAGTGGTTCCATGAACTTCTTACCAATTCGTTTTTAACAATTTCTTTTACGTTATCTACTGATGGCGATTTCGACAGCCTTAGCTTCAAATTTTCTTTATCTTCTGAGGCCAACCTTGTAGACCATGGATCACAAAATTATCCATGAGCTGTTAAGTATACTGAATTATCTGATGATACATTCCTACTCTCATATAATGACCAATTACAAATTTCTTCCCACTAATTAGACAATGAAAATTTAACACCCACTTAATTTGAAATAGGAAATACATTAAATAAATATTGGTATTTCAAGCTAATGAATGACCAATGACAAAATGAGTTTATCACCTTCGAATTTTGACCCACCCTTGCTACTGTCGGATAGTTTATTCCATTGTTCAGATGAGAATATCATGTTAATTTGATATGTTTGTAAGTTTTGTATTGTTGCAAAACGAGTAATGGTTTTCATTCCTGAATCACTTGTTATCTTGGAATATGCGTACATCTCAAAATGAGGTATAACATATTGGTGCATATAGAGAAAGTATATTTTTGTTTTGTTCAGTGTAATTTTGTCACATCAATCCACTAATCTCTATTTAGAATCAACAATTCAAATTGCATACATTCTAAACAAACTGGGAAAGAAAGTCTTTGCTTTTTGAACGAGTAACATATGAAACGTGTATGCACACATATAAATGTATATACATACACATTCACACCCAATTTGACATAGATTGAGGACAGATGTATGACTTTATCATAAAATTTATTTGTTTTCTTTCTTCTAGTGAGAAATCGTTACTGTTTTTTTTGGTTATTTTTTTTGTAATTGTCTATATTTGTTAGGTAATTAATGAGTAAGGAAAAGTATTGGGAAAGAATATTGGAAATTTGATAATGAACACATTTGGTTTTGATTCATTAAAATGGTTTCTTCTCATTTCAAGAAAATTTCTCACTCAAGAGAAATGGAGAAGTGATCAGTCTGACCTGTTGATTTTTATCCTTTTTTGATATTCAGTTTATGGCAGATCAATGATAAAATTATTAAAATGTATTGAACATTGAATGGGTGTATTGAACTGTATAAAATGTTTGTTAGGTGATTTTTTGGGTTAATTTTTCTCAGATTATCGATGATAAATTTTTTCTTTTTGTTCATCATAACTTTCTGTAGATGTGACCTACATTTTTGAACTTGGTTCTTGTTTGAAATACATTAAGCCCTCCTAAAATTTTGGTGTTGATATAAGTCATAAACGAGCACTCCTGAAAAACCCTGTACTACAAAGTAACGGCCACTCGGTGATAACTGATTTTCTCAAACTTTTTCCGTCCTTAAAATCAATCTGTTACATAGTTAAACGATAAAAATCCAACAACTACAAAACCCCTGTAATCTACTGCGTACAACTGATCACAAAATTTTCACAGTAGGTTTGGGTAAAAGAGACATAGGATGACACAGTCTACTAGTCAAAAAGTGTACACGTTATCATAAAATATCCAGTTGGAAAGCGAGCCTATTCTTGGCCATCTTATTTTACACGTCTTCTACTTCTTAAAACACTTAGATTGCGCCTTAAATCCATATAGGACACTTATTTCTTCATTCGTAACTTCAGGGTGATACTCTGCTACATATCCATTGCAAACTGCTTAGAAGCTTCTGTGTAAGCAACACGCACCACAGTACACTCAACTCTAGATTATACGTTGCATTGAAGAGGACGTATCCAGTCACTAAAATAGTTCTATTTTATCAAACAAATCGTCCGTCAAACATGACAAATTGGACTAATTTCCTTCTCCAACTGTATTTACCTATTTTCATTTTTGTGACGAAGCACTCATATTAAAGTAACAGAAAGAATTTCTCATGTGCGTTACTTAGAGCACATTTCACAAAAGTTGAGGTTAAAAGGTTATCATCTGCCAGACAATGGACAAAATGTTGACACTTTAAAATTGCTCAAAATAATCCATACTCGAATAATTTCGAATATATTACTCGACTATTAGGTCTAAAAAGTTTAAACTAATCTTATGTATTCAAAAGGATATAGTGGTAACTCTCTCAGCATTTTGGTAACTTATATTTTCGTTATTCATATCTTATGTCATGCTTGCAATAGCGTAATCCTTCTTCGTTCTTGGGTCTTATTGAACTTCATGTATATTACTATGCTATCACGTCAAATTTTAGTGCTGATATTGCTTAACTTTGCAATATTCACGCTCCTCCTAGGATTTCCATAATTATTATCATACAAACGTTCATCTGCTTCACCACTACCTAATTCTTCTACAACTTTTGTCATTATTCTACTAATCTACTAATCTCCTATAATGGTCACGGTGGATTCGTTCCCAAACAAGTTACGATAATATACTAGATCTAATATTTTGCAGATATTTCATCCCATTATCTATACAAGTATACTATGAATTTGAAAGTAGTAATCAACAAATCGGTAGCTGGTGTTCTCCCTGTCCGTCCCTCGTATGGCCACCACACACAGAAAACTAGAGATTTCAAACATGCCCACTGAGAACTCATGCAAACCCTAGCAAGCTCCTATGACTGGGATTTATTATTCTCAAGGAACAGTCTCGAAGATGCCATTGATACATTCTATCAGATCATCCAGTCACGTTTAGATTCCTGTGTACCTCTTGAGGCATGTCAGACTAATAAGCATAACTAATCATGTATACCAATTCACTATCGTAATAAATGAAGATGCCTGAAGAGACGTTGCTGTAACTCAAATGATTTTACATCAGCTGTTCAAATAACCTTAATTTTTAACCTCATTAAAGAAAGGCGTAGACTACAAGTGATCAACGAGGAGTTGGTAGCATTTAGTAGAAACTAGAAAGTTCAAAACTTAATATTCCGATGGAGCATCTCAGAGTGCAGATATCCATATATGTTGCATACTGACATATCTATAGACGAATCTAAAACCAATGCAGACTCTTTCAGTAGTATTTTTGCGAACATTCGTTATTAACCAGCACTAATTAGAAAGTCGTCTAAGTGGCTGGCAACTCAATAAATTCTATTTCGTTCACTTATCTTGCGATAAGTAGAGCTATTAATTCCCTTAAGGTGTCAAACAGTCATGGAGTAGATTTGATCCTATCCATTCTCTTCTAATTTGCTGGATCTCATATACCACCACTTATTCTGAATCTACATACTCTCTCTCTTTGTCTCACTCTCTAGAGACTAGTGCTTACGCCGATTGTTAGAAAACCTCTAACCTCAAACCATACTACAAATCAGGAAATCAGTCCAACAGCAATAATTATCTGTCCATAATTATTACTCCAGTTATCTACTGGACAACGGAAAAATTGTTAGCGACCAACTTTACAGATGCCTACTCTATTATTACCATTATTACTAATACTACTGTTACTACTGCTACTACTACCACGTAGGTGGGATTTTAGATTACATGTAGGTATTTTTTAAAAATATGTCAGTCACCTAAGTTCATTCATAAGCTGCAGAAAAGTAATTATTGTTATCAAAACGAAACATTTGGGTCTTAGGGTAATCACTACCTTAATTCTCTGACTTGATTGCAGGTAGAATTGGTAATGTGCACTGTTGGAGTGGCTCATAATAAAACAAAACAGATATCTAGTGTTTCCTTTTTCAATGTTTATCCACCTATGATTAATTCATGGTACAAATGAAATATTTCAACTATCTTCATAAGCTCTCTATACTTATGAAATCGCTAAAACTGATTATCAGTCATCTAACTTAATAATTCATTTGTAAAAAAAACTAGATAACAATTTGTATTTCACTGGTAAAAATGATGAATTTAATTATAGTAGTAGAGATTAACTAGCTCCCTGATGTAGGTCACATAATTTATCAAAGCTTTTATTGAACTATTGTCCTTCTTTTTCACTGAATTGAATTCTTGTTCTGATAATAATAATAATTATTATTACTACATGGTCAATAATGCTTTTGTTCCCTTGATAATTCTAACTCACTGAATAAAACCTAAAAAAACTGAATTAATTTTAGAATAAAATTAGTATTTTGAAAAAAAATTTCCATTTCATAATTGCAGGTGGCCTATGACTACGGTAAATAAATGTAAAAATAAATATTAATTGATAAATGATCATTATGAAGGTTTCTGGTTTGCTGCTTATTCTATTCAAACGCGCCTATTATATTATCTAATAACTACTTGCTTACTGGATAACAACGAGATGAAGCTGACGAGTCCTAAATAGGATGAGACGTGTATCGTAGATTTCAGCGTTGGCCACAAATCATTTGTGCAATAATAAGTGCTTTCAATTACCTAAGCAATCAAGAATTTGGCGATAGTCCTGAGATTTGTGTGATTAACACTGATCTTTGGCTTTTCGGCTGTAGTTCGTTTATCTTTCATTTACGTCCTACTTTTGTCGTTTGACATCTGATTTTGATTTGGACGAACGAATGGACATGCTATGAACACAAGTCTTCCGTTCGACTACGTAAATTACATTTAAGTTAACCTTCTTATAAATTACAGTGGTGATAAAAACTTACTTACTTAGATACTAACGCCTGTGACCCACCATTAAGCATAGGCTGCTGACCATTTTTTCTCCAACCTACTCTGTCCTGGGCTTCCCTTTCCAGTTCTTTCCAATTTTTGTTCATTTTCCTCATGTCGTTCTCTATTTCTCGGCATAATCTGTTTCTTAAACTCCCTCTTTTCTTTTTATCTTGAGGGTTTCAAGAGAGGGTTTGTCTTGTGACGCAGTTAGGTACTTTCTGAAGCATGGGTCCTATTCACTTCTACCGCTTCTTCCTGAACTCCCCCACCGCTGGAATATGGTTTGTTCTTTCCCACAGTAGATTGTCGCCGGTGCTGTCTGGCCAACGAATCTGAATTATTTTGCGTAGAAAACTGTTAGTGAATGCATGAATCTTCTGGATGATGGCTTAGTTCTCCAAGTTTCCGCATCAAACGATAGAACGGTTTTGACGTTTGTATTGAAAATTCTGATATTGGTGCTTGTTGGCAGTTTTTTTGAGTTCTAGATGTTGTTTAGTTGAAGAAATGCAGCCCTTGTTTTGCCGATCCGTGCCTTTACATCGGCACCCGGTACACCCTGATTGTCGATGATGCTGCCCAAATATGTAAAGGTTGTAACGTCTTCCAAGGTTTATCCATCCAGAGTGATTTGGTCGGCTCATATTGCGTTGTATCGGAAAATATTCCTTTTATGCGTCTTAAGACATGCTGCTGCTGAGGCTGCTGCTACACCGATCGTCTTCTCTTGCATTTGTTATTGCTTGTACGATAGAAGAGACAGATCATCTGCTAAGTCCAAATCGTCCAGCTGCGTCCTAGGTGTCCATTGTATCCCGTGCTTCGCTCCAGATGTTGATGTCTTCATAATCCAGTCGATCACTGGGAGAAAGAGAAAAGATGAGGGTAAGCAATCTTATCTGACACCGGTCTTCACCTCCAACAAGTTTTTCAGACGACCTCCGTGCACGATTTTGCAGTTGAATCCATCATAAGAATTCCGAATGATGTTGAGAGAAGAGTGATGCCTCTATAGTTCTCACATTTGCTCATATCGCCTTTCTTTGGTATTTTGATCATGTATTCTTGTTTCCAGTCTGTTATTACTCCTTCTTCACCCCCAATATTTTTGAAGAGAGTGTGGAATATTTTTGCAGTTGCTACCACGTCTGCTTTCGTTGTCTCTGCTGGAATGTTGTCTGGTCCTGCTGCTTTGCCGCTCCTGATTTGTCTGATGGCCATAGTGATCTCTTCAATTATTGGTGGGCCTACAATGATCGAGAGGTCCATGGATGCTGCTTAGTTGTTGGGTGGGTTCGTTGGGGCTGTTCGACTGAAAAGTTCCTCAAAGCGTTCTATCCACCCGTTTCGCTGCTCTTCAATGTTGCTGACCACTTTGCCTTCCTTGCTTTTCATTGGTCGTTCTGATCTACGATAGTTTCCAGCCAACTTCTTTGTTGTATCGTTTAATCGTCTCATGTTTCCTTCTCTTGCAGCCTCCTTCTCCGTCACTGCTGTCTCTTCCACATATTTAAGTTTGTTTGCTCTGATGCTCTTCTTTACCTGCTTATTCGCTTCTGTGTACTCAGCTTGTGCATTGGCTTTCTCTGCTCTTGTTTGGCTGATATTGACTGCTGCCTTCTTGTTACTCATTTCTTGAATTTTTTTAAGGGTATCAACAGAAACCCATTCGCGATGATGGTACTTCTTGTGACTCAGAACCTTCTGACAAGTTGAAGTGATTGCCTGCATTAAATCCGTAAAATTTGTGGAGGCAGCTTCCTGTGTCTACGTCACAGTCATAAAATGCTTTAAAAGATAACGTAGAATTTCGTGTTCTGGTCGAAACAATTACATTTCATTCTAAGTTGAAGAGAAAGTATTACCAGTGGTAATAGTTACCAGTCTGACTTTTAAAAAGATTATTTTCACCGACAGGTTTCATCATTTCGATGGTAACCGATACTAATTATAAATTACCAATGACATGTATTTGGTATATACAATTAGAGAGATGTTATAGAGTCAAATAAATCGGTCACTGGGAAGTGTTCAGTGTCAGATTTTTTTACTTGAACAGGCTTCATGATGATTAGTTTAGGAATTGTATTATCAAACGCTGATCGTTTGGCGTGAGGCCTGAAGGCCATTGATCTGATGTCTGGTGGTATCTGGGGTGCTCACAGCTGTCTGTTTCTCAGCGGTTTTCAGTGGTACCATGGCTGGGGTTAATCTGTGAAAAATCTAAGATTTTGAGGAGCCGTTATTGCGAAATGCTTTGTATCAAGGGGCTAAGCATGATATAATCACAAAACACATTAACATGAAATTACTACTATTTTAAATCTTCTAAACAAAATACGACGTATGGTGGTGGTGGTGGTTGTTCGTTAGCTTCTGAATAAATTTTCTCCCGAACAGGAAAAATGTCATGCATATCCGATTACCTAGAGTTAAACTATTTAAATAACTAACTTCTATCCTGGTTGTTTCAGAGTGAAATAGTTTCTTTTTTCAATTTATAAATATACTGCAAAATCGATCTTTTAACAAGTAAACACTAATTCACTAATGAGTACTCTCGAATTGAATCTTTATTAGCTGAAATACTGAAGTAAAATACATTCAGTCATTTTAACTCATGACGAAATAAACGTAGGGAAGTTTCTAGTTTAAAATTTTATTGGTCAGCTCAACCAACCAATTACAATCAAGGACTTTATTGACCTATTAAGACATGGCATAACGAAGATTAACTAATTTGAATTTTTCTGATTATCTTGACAGGATAATATAATTTATAGATTCTGTCTCTGTATAAATACAAGTTGATATGGATTACTATTATAGTACAATTTTATTCTTAAAGTACATTTTCGCAAAATATATCTCTTAAACATGATAAACATGTGTACTTTTAATAACATGAAATGAATAACCTCATGAATCAAGACAGAAATCACTTCAAGTCATCTGCGAAAAACATTTATTCCGACATACTACAAGATGCAATAATTAGTGAAGATGATAATGAAGATAACAATGACAGTGATGATGACGACGACGATGAGAACGACGGTATTAGAAATGAAAATGCATCATCTGATGATAATACATTTGACACTTCATCAGTTACACAATGTGATGATGCTGAAAGACTTCAACAGTTAAATTTCAAAGAAGCTACCTCAGATATTACTTCTTCTCTTGCATTTCTAAGCCGACGTATTACACGAAAATATGCCAGTGAATTTATTTTACCAGATAATACACGTATTGCTGTCAGTCGTATTGAAGGTATATATCCTATGGATAATAACGAGCAAGTTACATTAAGCTTGTCAGTTGGACATAAATACATATACATTGGTCAACAATCAATGGATATTAATCAATCTTCACCATCAACAAAGCATACTAATGTAATGAATTCTGTCAATGAAGCAACTTCTTCAAGTAGTTTGGAGAAATTAAACAGTTCTAATCAACAGAGTATTATGCATAACACGCGTTTAAATCATACTATAGAAGAAACAAATATTGATGAAGTAAGTTTATTCATTGATTTTCACTTGCAGTCTGATAAACAGAAAAGGAGTCAAAGTAATATTAATGTTCAATGACGGAAACTCACCATGGAGGTGACAAACAGAGGATGAGTTTAGTGTGCTATACAGACTGATTTTAAGCCATATTACTGAAGGTCTTTGAATAATATTCATAACTGTCGCAAGGAATCAGTAGGTATTAGGAAGATTCATTCGTAAATTCGGTTCTTCCATAGACTAAGTCCGTACATTTTTTAACCGATCTCAGTTTAGTTTCGATTAATTCCCATTCCATTCAACATTGTTTTATCGTGCTAGCTAGTGTTTAGGGTAAAATTAATTCTTGTTCAGTAAATTTTAATACTCTAAAGTCAATACTATTGAAATTTCTAAAGATTTAAATGTATATTATTACCAGTAACTGGAATTGAGAGGCCTGTTCACTAATTAGTTTGAAATATTCGTACAGAAGTGAGACAATTTAAAACTGAAAATGCCGATTCAACTAATTTATTGATATTTGACACACGAGTTTCAACAAAATTCTAAGTTATAAAAATAATTTATTGAGGGTGAATTTATTTAAATATTTTATCGCTCAACGTTTCTTTTTGATTTATCGATCGAAACTGCCAGTCCTGAAAATACTGTTCATCGGTCACTTGAAGTTAAGTAGTTTTAGTTGATTTGAAAGTTACTATTGACTAACTGATATGTGATAGATCGACAGTTTTTCGATCATTATTATGCTTTTTTCCATACAATGGTAAACTGAGATGAGGAAATCTAATCAACCACGAGAAAATGTAATGTGATAGGAATTCGAAAATCGGCTTTGAAAAACCATTGTAGTCACAATTCAAGTTATAAAACCATCGAAAACCTGAAAACACTGGATAAACATTTCTTCTTACTGTAGCACTCTGCAACAGTCGTTGTTTACGACTTGGTGAGTGAAGATCAGATCCAGAACCTTCAGTAGTGTGTGCAAACGGTTGATCTCTAAATTACGGAGCCGAGATTCATCGATGTACAAGTCTAACTCCAACTAATTCATGATATTTCTCAATCACTGTTCATTGTCATCAACAAGTCCGAGGCAGTTTAGCTCGACTGATCATGGTTTATCATTGGAGGTTGGAACTGTACGCTAATGCATCCCAGATCAGTGGTTTAGAGATCAAGGGTTCAAGTACAAGACAGAAGGTCCTGAGTTATATTCTCACTTGTGATGTCATGGGTATTCACTGTCTATTAATTACGTAATGAGATGACACAGCCATCCAGTGCTTCCAAGTTTTTATTGGTTATATTACTTAAGTAGGTTTATTATTTTTATGAAATTCAAATTTCCACAACCTCACACTAACAATGACATTAATCATTGTAAAGTTGATCTTTTTCCTAAATAACTGTTTTTCATGATTTTCTCTATTAACACGTTTAAATCTTTTTCTAATCTCCTCAGCATTAAATAAATTAGTATTTTGTATAGTTGATCTTTTGCATTTTGTTTACTCCTAAAAGTTTTTCTATGGTTAAAAACGGATTTACGTTAAACAAGGATTTTCAAAGATAAATTGTTTTGTTTCTCAAAATGGTAACTTTTATGGAATGAGTAATATTTGCTTAGATGAGTAAGACATTATTGAATTGACTAATGAAAAGTATTCATAATCGAATCATGTTCACAATTATCAGAATGAGTGGTCAATAAAAAATAATCGATGAACAGGTTATTTTCTTATAGGGAAACTTAAAAATGACTGATTACAAATATAGTAATTGTTTTCATCAGCAAAATGCTTCGGCTATTATGCTACTATACATTTCTTATAATCAGAATTACTTCAATACTTATTAAAATGCAGTGCTATTGACATAAATGTACAGATTAAAACAACAGATTATGCAACACTCACTGTGTGTAGATTCTCGTCTAATTGACTTATATAGTTAAACTTTGTGCCAACAAATAGTAATTATGCCCATTTGGCTAAATCGAACTTGAATTATGTGACACAGGAGTTGAAAGTCAAGCATCATAGCTAGTAAATCACTGAAATAATAATTAACTAGAATCTTGATGATGCCAGAACAAAGTGTCAACAACATATCATGAATTTCTAATCGTATTGTTTATTTGTAAATTGTTTTGTTGATTATTATTATGAAAATTCCTTTGTCTGGTTTTTTGGTGATTAACAAATTGTTATCAGTTCAAAGTTTCCCTGAAGCGTCCATGTGTTTTTTAACCAGTCTTTTTTAAGAATTATGTTTGAAATCATCAGCCAATCATTGTTAGACCACCATTAAAAACGTAGAAGCACTGGACTGCCGTTTCGTCCTGGTATAGGACTCATCAGCAGTACGCATCCACGACTCCTACACCTCACAGGATTTCAACCCGGGACGTCCGGTCTTGTACGCGAACGCCTAACCTCTGAACCACCGGGCAGGCACTCAACGGTGTTAATGTCTAACTCTTATTAATCTAGGGATTTTGCTCGACCTAACCTATTTGCCGTGGATGCGCACTGCTGATGAGTCCCATATCAGGACGAAACGGCAATCCAGTGCTTCTAGGTTTCTAATGGGGGTCTAAGAACGATTGATTGATGATTTCACATGTGTAACAGCACTAATCTCCATAACTCTAATTGAAAATATTGTAAAATTATATTCACGATTTAAATATATCTTATAACAACAGTCGATTTCTTTCCATTTCATCTTCCGATGAATTTACTTGCTGTGTCGTTTAGGTGTAAGGGTTTTCTTTTTAACTGATTTCCAAGGTACAATTTA
This sequence comes from Schistosoma turkestanicum, assembly GCA_944470395.2. Lineage (NCBI taxonomy): Eukaryota > Metazoa > Platyhelminthes > Trematoda > Strigeidida > Schistosomatidae > Schistosoma > Schistosoma turkestanicum. The sequence continues at coordinate 33,177,223 of OX103973.1, forward strand.
TGAACCACTTTGATAACGAAATTTTAGACCTATGGAAAACTCTTATAGTTCCGTCTTATTTGAGACTAAAACATGAAAAATTAAGTACAAAATGATCAGGGTTTAATGGAATATTCGTTTAAGGTATTTGTATGTTTGAATTTTTCCTTATCTTAGAATGTTTGTTTTCTTGCATTAACGATCATCTTAAAATAGTCCAAAAAATTATTCCTTCACGATATCAGGAAGATCTTTTACCCAGTAAACTCTCTCATTGACATTTTCAACATTTTATTGATATTTGATTTTAGAGAATTAGGACATTCAGTCTCGTGCATGGGCACCTAAACTCTAGATCTCTAAGTAAGCATATTGTGTAATTCAGAAAATATCTAATTTCGTTTTTCGAACAATTACGTTGATTCATGATTTCAGTGTATAAAAACAATGATCTCCATAAATCTAATTGATAATTCAAATACGTTATCTCTTCGTTGGTCTATTAGTGTAATATTGTTATATTATTACTAGACAGGCAGACAGATACAACACAGAACTTCGTACGTACGAACATGAGTTTAGGTTGCCATACCACGTCAGTACAGAGACGCAACTGTCAATTCAAATCCAAGAGTGATAGTGATAGTAGAAGTATTAGCAGTAATGGAGAAGACTAGGGAGCAAAGATATGATTCGAGAAGTATAATTCAGTGACATAACTTTAGAAAGAGAAAGATAGAGATAACAAGGAATTCAGAAGTTTAGAATTAGAGCGAACACAAAAAGTGGATGCACCTGAGCCATTGTAAACGATTCTAAACCATTTCCTTCAAGGTCTCTAACCAACGATTATTTCGTCTCGCGGACGCCAACCAGGTAGCCTACATCTACCAACATGACTCAGTCCACTTGTCAGTGATTTCATGTATTTGTGTCATGTATTGGTGCGGCCACTCCTGGCTTTCTTCCAACCTACTCCTACATAGCAAAACATTGCAGTCGGTGGCTGGGCCTTCTTAACACATGTCCCAACCACCTCAATTGATGAAGTTTCACTACTTCATCAATTGATCTACTATCCCTACCTAGTACTCGATTTCTGACTACGGCATTGTTTACTCGGCTGTATTTTTACTAGATGATTGATACAAATAGTAGGTGAGTGGAAAGTAACAGGCCATTAGTCAATAAGAAATGAAATCCAACTGAGATTTTAATTTCTATAATTTCTCCAGTATATTTGTTCTATTCCGTATAGACCATCCAATCTCGTCATGTAGTTTCTAAATTTTATCAATTTAAATAACCTTATTTAATTATTATAAACAAACAATAGTAAAGTAAATATTTCAAGTTCAATAGTTTATTATGGTTTTTTATTAAAATAAATCTCATTTGAAACTTTTGTTTAATTGACACAAAAATGGAAAACAAAATCATTATTAGCAGTTTAAATAAATATATACGTATCCCTGAGGAACGTTTTCACCGGTTTATTGATTTCATATCGATGATATTTTTTGAAATATTATCAACTGTAGTTTTGCTTGAAAATGTCAAAACATTTAAATTGCCATTTCTTTTACTTCCCGTTAGAAAATAAACGAGTATTTATCATTTTCAATTTATTGCGTCTAATTGTATGTGACTATTATTTTGTTTATAATATAATAATAATAATAATAAAAATTAATCATAAATTTGAAATAATTATCTTAACAGAGTTTATTTAAAAGTTAGAAATAAAACTAATAAGTTTATGTGAAAGAAAAAAGAAAGAATTTTGTGGAACAGTTTAGTTAGGTAGTAAAAATAAAGATAATCGATTTATTCAGTTATTATACATCTAGTATAAAATAGAAGTCTTAATAGACAACGATTTGAACAAATTTCTTTACTCATTTTACGCGTTACAATGCATATATATATATATATAGGCATGAAAAAAGATGAGTTGAATTATAAAGGATTCAGTGGAATCCTTTTACCAGCATATAAAAACTTAAACAGTGACTGATTAATAAGTTCAACAGTATCATGACTTTTGTTAAATGAACTCCTACAAACTGTTTGTCGTATAAGTCAGTCGGTTACAACGTAGAACTTCGTACGTATGTGCATAAGTTCAGGTTGCCATATTGCACTAGTACAGAGACGTCACTGTCAGTTCAAATCTCATAGTGGTGGAGATAGCAGAAGAATTACTGGTAATGGAAAATATTAGGGTAGCATAAAACAGAAACTAGATGTAGTTTTGTCATGAAAGAGGAGCTGTTGGACTTTATTTATGTACATGAGTCGTAATGTATCTGAGTTTTGTCCTAACAGAAAGCAAACGAACAGAAAGATGTAAATGAAGTGGACAAAATAACACTTGCTAGTAATTTGCTGAGCTTTAAATGTCTATCCATAACCATATTTATGATGATATGAAGCGATTCACCAAATTAATTTAATTAATTGCCTTTAGTACTGCTTCACTAAAATCATTTCTTAAAAGCCTAAAGAAATATTGATATTAAAGCGTAAAGAATACTAGGTATTGTACAAGAATTCACAATTTGTAATGATAAGTGTTGAGTAAAATGTTAAAATAAGTTAAACGATGAAATTTGTTCGTTATTAATGATCAACATATCAGTGAGAGAAGGAAAGAGAAAGAGAGAGAGAGGGAAAACTAATCAAAAAATCTTTTTTGCTGAAACGAGTTTTTTTTTTCATTTTAAATTTAATAAACCAGTGAACGTAATTTTGACATTCAACTTATAGAGTAGTTATTTAGTTTATTGAAACTCTTATTCTGTCTACTATAGTTAGTGCAATAGAGTGATAAATTTTACTTACTTACAATAATTTAATTGTTTTTTTTTACTCATAACTAGTTCGACATGCTAACATCTGTTAGTTTGTAAAATCATTCTCTCCATATTACTTTTTGAAATAGAAGTGAAATGCAAATTTTCATCAATTTCAAATGTAATTAATTTATAAACGAAAATTAAAATAGCTTTTACTGGCTTTCAGTCTCAGTATCAACATCAACACTGTGACGCTGGAATATCTAATTGACGAGACCAAAGTAGAACAAAACATGAATTCTGGCTTCCGACGCTAGTCACAAACTAATTATTCTGTCAAATATTTTACAAAATGGTTTCATTGAAAACATCCAAATGAGATACACAGAGAGCGAAATTGGTTGATTGGAATTCTATTCTGAACATCAAAATCCGAATAGTTTGAACTCTTAATAATAAGCATTTATGATGATAATGAATCTATTCAAAAGGTTACAACAGAAAACAATACAAACTTCATAAATCGGCAGTGAATTCCTGTTTATTTACTTAGTTACTTACGCCTGTTATCCCCCAATGGAGCATAGGCTGCCGACAACTTTTCTCCAGCCTACACTGTCCTGGGCTTCGCTTTCCACTTCTGTCCAATTTTTGTTCATTTTTCTAATGTCTTTCTCTATTTCTCGGCATAGTGTGTTTCTTGAACTTCCTCTTTTCCTTATAACTTAAGGGTTCCAAGAAAAGGCTAGTTCTGTTACGCAGTTAGGTGCTTTTCGTAGTGTATGTCCTATCCACTTCCACCGCTTCTTCCTGATTTCCTCCTCCACTGGAATTTAATTTGTTCTCTCACATAGTGGGTTGTTGCTGATAGTGTCTGGCCAAAGAATCTGAAGTATTTTGCGGAGAAAACTGTTAATGAAAACTCGCATCTTGTGGATGATGGCTTAGTTCTCCAAGTTTCCTCATCAAACGATAGAACTGTTTTGAGGTTTGTATTGAAATTCCTGATTTTGGTTTTGATTGATATTTGTTTGGAGTTCCAGATATTTTTCAACTGTAGAGATGCAGCCCTTGCTTTGCCGTTCCGCGCGCTCACATCTGCATCGGATCCACCTTGATTGTCGATGATGTTGCCCAGTTATGTAAAGGTGTTAACGTCCTCCAAGGAGTGTCCATCAAGAGTGATAAAAAAATGTAAAATTTTGATTTTTCTTGTCTTCACTTCTTGTAGGATTGGTCAGTATTACGTATCGGAAATCGTTCGCTTATGTTTCAAGCTAGTCTCCATTCATCATCAAAGACTATCTACATTCTTGATTGAACTAATACTCTAAGTGGGATTCTGACCAGAACTTGTCAAAATACTAACCAGCGTCAATCAGATTCTCATTCACAAACATGAGTTATCTAAGAAGTGATACAAATTTCACATGACTGAGATGTTTACACTGATGTTGTGTTTTACTTAACTCTTGACACTGACTGAGTTCTATTGATCAACTTGAAGTATTCTAATGTTTTCAGTGAATTCGACATTTTAGTGTACTAGTGCTAGTTTTTAGTAATAATAAGAACGATAAAGGATTATGAACTCATATGAAACGATAATTTATACAGAGAAAAGATAATAAATATGTCTGATGATTATATACTATAAGGATTGAGTGCAGATAAATTGTCAAGTATTATTAAGAAGATAGTTAACAACACGAACAATCGAACTGTTGATAGTCAAGACTTTCTTTGATCGATTTTTGCTGACTTGTGTATTTTTCGAGCAGATGTTTCAATATTAATTATGAGTGACATTTTGATTCCATTATATCCACAAATTCTTTTAATTAATAATAAAAATAATAAATAGCATAACTATTGAAAAAATTTTATAATTTGGTTCAATAGTCCGATGGAGACAGCGTCGACATTTGAATCAGTATATACTTGCGTTTAGTTTTCAATATAAACATCAATACTGGAATACTAACAAGTTCGATAAATGTACGAAGTTTACTTTTAGAAAAATCCTTTTACATGGATAATGAAAGAATTCTAACTAAGTGTGCAGTTTTCTGAATACATCACTAAGTTTTACACGTTTCATGAGTATAACTTAGATAAAAAATGGAAAAAAACTAAATGAATTTAGACAAAATAATCACAACTCATTGAACAAAGAACTTTGTCGATCATCAAGTAAGGTTATAAGATATCTTTAACTGAAACATTGAGTTAATAAAGAATATATTTTTAAAGAATCGAGAGTAGATATTTCTTTTTATAATATTACTGTAATTATTTTCTCAGGAACATGTACACCGATATGCTTAGTTAACGAGAATACGAAAAAGAATATCTTTTGACCTATTTCAATGTAGATTAGATTCTGGTTAATGTAAAATATTATTATCACTTGTTATTATTAGATTGAATAAAACCAAATGTCCCCCTAACTCTATGCCACTTTCCATTTTAGTTAAGAAGCTTTCTTTTATTCATTAATTATGTTTATATGCATTTTTATCATAATTTAGGTTTGTAGACTAAGTTTGTTCGAAATAACATGTTCACAACAATTGGATTGACAACATTTTATTCAAACTGACCTAATATGAATTATTTCAAATACATTTTTCATAAATTAAATAGATTGACTGATGTATCCTATCAAGATGTCAAAAAGTGGGACTTGCCATTTCTTAATTATCCCACGGTCATGTGTAGATTTTATGAGATACGTTAATGTGAATAAATTTTTGACTGATAGTAAGTCACATTATTGATTTTTGCATCAGATAAAATGTGCAGTTGATTTTTAGTCGATTAAGTTAATGCACTTAAGTGTGCACTTAAGACTTGGACAGAAATAAAACCCAAAAGCCTTATGTTAGCTACTTTGATTTGATCTCTTGAAGATTAGTTATTAAAATGAAGTGATATTAAAGTGTAAACTTCTCAACACTTATTTTATCTATTCATAATACTTATTTTTTATCCAGTCAGCTTGTTGATTTGCTAAAACAATAACTGAAGAAATGCATCTCTGATTATTTACAACGTATATATAACTACAAACTCAGCCTGAAGCCCTTCTAGTGTTACTGCAGGTCCTAAGCCTAGATGCAGGAGGAGAGTTAGGCAGAGGATTAATGATCCCATCGCGCAGAAATCAAACTCGCTAAAAAATACGCTAACCAGAAAAATAATTCGCCAGTTGTCGGCCTATACTCCATTTGGAGTAACGGGTGTAAGTAAGTAATATGCAACTGCAAGCACTAACAAGAGGCTATACTGTGTAGTTATTATCGTAATTGCCTAAGCAGGTGATAAGATATTGGATAAACCGATCTCAGTAATTTTTCTGTCTGACTGGGGTTTTCTCATTTGTTCCTTGTTCCTAACACGGTCTCCATAATTGTTCACACAACGTTAGAAATTAAAACAAAAATATGTTTCGATTTCACTGGTGAAAGTACTAGAATTTTCACGAATCCCCTTTTCTAATGACAATCGTAAGCTTATAACTGACTAGCTTCTAAATGCATCTCTTGAAGTTCTGGTGGGGAAATGTTACCAGTGGGGTTCAGCCGATTTCCAGTATGACTCAGTCATTCATCACAGGCAGTGGATGAAGGGTTTGGGGACATCATGGGTTGATTGAAGTTACATACTGACACTGTTGGATGCCCGCTCAGTGGTCAGACATTAAGCATTTGTGCGCTAGATGGAAGTTTTTTTGTTAGAATCCTACATGTGGAATCATATACGCGCACAGCTGAAGAGTCTCGTACTTGGACAAGAGAACTATCCAGTACTTCCAGGTTTCCAATGATTTTTAATGGTCTGGTTGAGAATAGTTCGTATGTTTAACTGTGAAAATACTACAATCTCCACCAATCCGCAATAACCATATAAAACTGTTAATTTTCTTCATAGAACACGTGACTGAAGTAAACAAAACTACAGCCAAAATCATTTGTCAATGTTAGGTATCTTTTATGATATGGTCTTAAAAACAATTGTTATCATATATATAGAGAATGAAAGTATAAATTATTTTCATTGAATCATTAGTATATATTATCTTCCATTATGCAAATCAATAATTTCGTAGACGTAATTCGATCTTTACAATAAACAAAACTGACACTGTCTTGAACATCCAACAATTTTCGGCTGACATTTTGAATAAACAATTTAACATTTTAACAGATAAACGGCAGCCAACTTTATAATTCTAATTGTTTTCGATTATATAAACGCCATTATTATCCAATGTGTTATTACCACTGAAGTGAATGTATCCGAGTTTGAACAAAATTTCATTTAGTTCAATCGTCAATTTATGTATGTGTGTGTGTGTGTACAGTGGACGTAATCAAAACTTCATTTTAATTCAGTCACTTTTTCCATCACAAATTTTGTTTGCTTTATGAGTCAAATTTAAACAGGGAAATGTGTTAAGTATATTCTGTTATGATTGTACGAACAACGTTTTGTATTAATTTTTATGCTTTAGACAAGATTAACCAAATGGAATAATCGATATTAGTTAACTGGATAAATCAAAAATGAAGTTATTATTATTATTATTAAATCAAACAATCATAGCGTTCATTTATTTTACTAACTTAGCCTAAATGAATCAAATGACTAGAGAGTTATTTTCCATAATTTAATTTACTAATTGATATTTCAATATACCGCGTCAATATATAAAAAAATCTGAATGAATCGATTTTCGGTTGCATATAACCTATCTTCACACATTAAACATTGAAGAAAAGTTGTCTAAATTTTGCCAGGTATTACATTTTTCATTTAGACGATTCAATCTATATATGAACCTTAAGAATAAAGTACTTGAGAATAATTCCATTTAGATGGTGGAGAAAATTTGTAGCTCAGGTGGATGATTGTGGTAGTGTTTCATTCTCTGAGCTGGATGTTTTGGTTGTGGAGCTTTCGTTGTTCTTCTGATCAACTTCAGATAGAAGTCTGAAGTTTGTGCTGATGATGTTGTTCAGAAGGACAATGAAAGCTCCACAACCAAAACATCCAGGTAAGAGAATAGAACGCCATTCCAAAGATATATAAGTTTGTAATCAAAAAATCACACTTACCTATATTGTTTAGAATTGAGACTATTTGAAAAATTCTGTTTATATTATTAACTGAAAATATTCCAGTATATTTTCAAACAGATTAGTTCACTTAGCTTGGGTTATGATTGACAATTCATAGATATTAGAAAGCTTTGTAATACGTTTTTCTGCGTTGTATGATTTGAGATAAGTCGTTTCACTGCACAAGTGAATAAAATCTTTAGGGGGTCTACTTTATATAAAAGTGACTTTTTTATTTATTTAACCAGTGTTTGTCATTTTACTTCAATAAAGTCTGTAACTGACTGTCTCTTCATCGGTGATTTTTTGTCTACATTTGTTACTGAATTCAATACTGACTGGTTTTCTTAATTAACTTCTGGTCTTGTGATTGACTGAGCTTTTACACATGGGTTCATAGATGAATTCTATGAATGTTCGTGAATGTAATTTCACGGTCTCGTTTTCCGAATCGTTAATCAACCACCTATGATAAAATACTTTTTGAAGCCTTTATGCATTTTTTTATCACGACTAGTACACTCGTCATTACACTGTCAAGTTGTGCTTTTTATTGATTTGTGTAATCAATTCCACTATTATCAATGACTTCACATACTGACTTGATTGGTTGAATAATTCCCTACATGTGTATGAATATTCATGTAAATTAGAACAAAGCTTCTTGAAGATCCAATTGAAAACAATAATATTCGTTTATATTGATTGTACTCGTTAGCAAAATTGGAATTTTTAGCATTAGATACCAGAGTGTTCGAAATGTATGACGAAAAATCCGTGACATTTTTCAGATCAATCCTATCTTTTCTTTCAAAGGAACTAATTGCTTTTAAAAATTCTTATCTACTGTATATCAGTGCATTTGATTAGCACTATGGTGATGACGTAACTAAAATAATGAAATGATTGCAATAGGCTTTATTCTACTTAACTGCATAAATAGGTTTAGATTAGGTTCGGCAGTCAAATTACTATTGTTCATAATTAACTACAGTGTTTAACTGATTATCAGATCCATTATTGTTTTCTGACACTTTTATCTCTTGTGAAATATACGATTTATGAATCCGCATCGGATTCATCTGCGTCATCAGACATATTACTTGTATAATTACAGTTAAACCGTGTCAACTTTTCTAAAAAAATTTGGAAATAACTTTCTAGAAACTGTTATGTACTTCATCATGAATTTTTTATGAAATTCTTTAGCATTGCGAAAAATAATATTCAAACACACCTGTTGTTCAGTGATCAATGAAATAAAATGGTTACATAAACACAAGCTTCACTCTTATTAAATAAAATATAGTTAGTTGCTTGAAACAAAATAATCTGTATGTTTTAAAATCTAGACAACAAAAAATAACTAAGGAGAACAGAGAATTTTTGTTAAATCACTAGACAATGTTTATTTAACATGCATGTATGTATGGGTTGGCAGGTGGGATCAGTGAACGTGTATTAATGTTGTTTTAGTGTAAAAAGATAAAATAAAAACAAGGTTTTTTGAGGTAGTTAAACACTGTTCATATTTATTAAAATTATTCAAGAGGAAATTTGGGAAGAATTAATTTAAACTTTGGTTAGACTAGTGTAATTATCACACTCTTAATTCAATCGATACAGTCGAACGTATTGATAAATTGAATAACCTGATTCCTGCCGTAGTCTTAATTATTTGATGAGCTGAATGAAGAATAGAGGTATCGTTCAGTTAGTCATACTGAGTTGTAATTTATAAATGTTTTTAAACATTTATACAACTAACAGGTTGAGTTTCTTTAAGATAACAGTAGTCTGTGACAGAAACAGTAACGATTCCCTACTTTGTTGTGAGTGACGAAAGTCAAGTTATTTCAGTGTCTTGTCTAGGTCTTTACATATGACTTTCTTCGTTAACAGTATCAACTAGAATCAAAATTTACACCACATTGTTCTTCCTATTTCAGATGCATTATGTAAACGTACTTGATGCTTCATTGTAATTTTAAGTAAACTTTCTTCCCAACATACAGGTACTAAGACATATATACAATCTATCATGCATGTATTCATTTTTGAAAAAAAATATTATATTCAAAACAGCTTGTATTTCTTGATTAAATGTTTCAATTTCTGATTAGTAATTTAAACAAAATGTCACCATTTTCTTCTAAAAAACACTTTAACCATTTCTAACTGTAGATGTATATAAAGAATACGTTAAGAATTTGTGATTATGTTTTACGGCACGTAACATTTCATTAAATTTGATTTATTTCAACATCAATATGCAGATTTGTATGTACGATTTAATGGCCAACTTCATTTTGTTCCTGTTGACTTTCTGATTTAAATTAATAAATAAAAGGTTAGTATGATGTTTCCATTCATATAGTGATGATGTTTATTGATTTTTACATTCATCAGTATGTTATATTATGTTGAATTATAAACTGTTGCAGTTAAACTGTTCTTATGAATAATTAATTTAAAGAATGACATTAAAACATTACTAAAATAAAAACAAATGTAAGCAATTCAGGTAGAATAAACAAGAAACTCACCAACTTATACATTTACATCAAAGTTTACAATCTTCAATTATTTTAACATAATTTACAGTTTAACTATCATAGAATTGCTGTGATGACGTGAGAATAGATCGGTTCTTAAGAGAATATTAATAAGCCACTAAACGCAGTGATTAGAGTGTGAGTTCTGTAAGAGATTGACATCTATGACATCATTGTAAGCGTTTAGGAACTCTTCGGAATTTGTTTCTTTCACAAACATACTTAATCAATTTGTTCTGTTTTATGCAAACTGAAAGAAACAACAGTCAAAAATATGAGTTCACTAGTTTCTATGAGAAACAATTGCACCAAATGCTGAGAAACATGACAGTTAATAAACTATTCTCCCGTTTCCCTTATCCATTCACGAAGATAGACTAACAATAAACGATGTGAAATGTAATCAGTGATAATAAAATAATTCAGAAAATTTTAAGTATGCATTCGATTAGAAAATGGTTGAAATTTTTGTTCTGGTATGTCGTGGGAATTTTGAAGAATCTCTAAAAGTATTACAACCAATATATATACCAACATGTATCCAAATTATCAGCCTATAGGTAAAGATCGGTCAATCAAATGATTAGAAGTCATTAATCAGTCATCATTGTTAGACCACCATTAGAAACCTGGAAGCACTGGACGGCCGTTTCGTCCTAGTATAGGACTCCTCAGCAGTGCGCATCCACGACTCCTGCACCTCGCAGGATTCGAACCAGGGACCATTGGCATTGTAGGCGAACGCCTTACCATCGGACCACTGGGCCGGCATCCAACGGTGTTAATGTCCAACTCTGATTGATCTAGGGATTTCAAATGTGTAAAAACGCAAACCTCCAAAACTGTGCCCCAATATATCGTAACAGTGCTCACTAGTGACTAGCTTCGTGAGGAAATTCTCAGAGTTCTAGTTGAGAAGACGTGACCAATGGAGTTCAACCCTGTCGGGTGTAGGCAGTAACTACCAAAGACAAATGGGTGAGGTCGCGCAAAATCCCTAGATCAATCAGAGTTAGACATTAACACCGTTGGATGCCGGCCCAGTGGTCCGATGGTAAGGCGTTCGCCTACAATGCCAAAGGTCCCTGGTTCGAATCCTGCGAGGTGCAGGAGTCGTGGATGCGCACTGCTGAGGAGTCCCATACTAGGACGAAACGGCCGTCCAGTGCTTCCAGGTTTCTAATGGTGGTCTAACAATGATGATTGATTAATGATTTCAAATGTGTAAAAACGCAAACCTCCAAAACTGTACCCCAAAATGATTAGAAGTCAAATGAATAAAACAGTCAAAATACATAGGTAAATGAATACAGCCATGTAAACCAACTAATTTGAAGTTAATGAAATACATGAAGTAGGTACTGATAGCGTTATTACTTAACAACTAGACCATCTAATTCAAATAATTCAATATAATGATCACCTGAGGTAGCAATGTAGCTCCATTTCATTTGAATTAGCAGGTTCTTGCCTAAATTCAAACTTTAGTCTATCTAGTTCGATTACTCGAATGTCAGAGAAGAAAATTTTGGCATATAAACTACTACTCTTTACTCTACTTTATGTGACGTTCTATCGTATCATAGGAAATTAGTGATAACATATTACGAATGACTGCCGCCATTTCCTTTGTTTCAAAAAGTTTGAGGGTGATCGCTAACTTGAATGTAGCACTTTACAGATTTGCATATTTATACATTTTTTAAATATCGAATAATAAAATTCTAAAAATTGCGAGTAATTTTTTTACATTTCCTGAATTTTAATTGTTAGTATGATAAGAATATATGGAATATAACCTAGTATATTCTGATTGATTAGTCTCAAAGAAAATAGAGAAAGTCGATGTTGGTTAGGAAGAAGGTTATGTTTGATTTTGTGCAGGGGTAGAAGAACTTGAAACTCCTCAACTGCTCATTTACAGTGGGAGAAGCATTTCATTTCGGGTTATGCAATATTCTGGTGAGGAGGCTTGGGTTAGACTAACACTGTCTATTAAAATTAATCAGGTCAACATCAATATTGTATACTTCACAAACTATTTATTTACTACAAAAATAAAACTTATTCATAACACTTTCTTGTTCTATTAAACTTTAGACAATTTCATTGATTAACTTAAATACAAATGGGGATTTCTTCACCGAAACTTGTAAGCTTATATTTTAATGTAAACGACTAATTTGTTGTGAGGAATTCGGACATTTTTTATACGTTAAGTATTTGGTAAAAGTTTGTTTTTAATGATTTAATAGCCAACAGAAAGAAATACGTCACCTAATCCCAAGTTTGTATATTCAAAGTGTTATCTAAATTTAATCGATTTATCAGTTAAATTATGTTAAAATTTAAAGTTTCGGTACAAATATTGAATAACATACTTTACAAACAGTAGTGGTTTGTCACTTACCCAGATTGCTATTAAAGACTGCCCTTGATTAATCGCTGTTTGTATAAATGTATAGTAAGGTGACTGTCTTCATACGATCAGATGATCACTAGTTTTAGTCAAATTGAATCATGACTGTGTTCAAATAACAAATCCCATATAGAAAGAAACTTTTCGAAAACAATTCACATCGATGAATTTTTACCGCGTGACTGGTTTTTCTCTTTCTTTTCATCTTTTTTATGATAGAAAACTTATTTTCAATTTCTGCCTATTTAAAATTCTTCTTTTATCAATCAATGTTTGGTTGAAATTCGAAACAGACTTGTGAACATCATTTAATCCAGTCAATAATTTATTGATAATTAGATTTAGCTTGAAGTCATTTGTGTCAGCCATCTTTTTTATTAAAAAAAGAGAATTTCGCATACCAGACATATAATGATCGTATGTTTTTCTTTGGGAATTATTCTTTTAAACACTTGTTTTTATTATTATTATTAACATCATCATCATCATTATGGTCGAATACGGTCACGTGATGGTTGAATTTTGCTAAGCAATATGCTAATAAACGTATGGTTTACGCTTATGAAAAGGTTTAACCACTAACTTAGTATTTATCCTATTGAATAGCACACTAAGGTTTCATCCTGTTTTCTTTAGGGGTATTTTGTCTTTTAGAATCATATAATAGCTTTATTGATTCAACACTGGTTGTCCAGTGCATGATAAGAATATATCTTAATAATAAAAACCTATCAGTTTACTGGAAGGAAAATTAATATATACGTATACCAAAGTGAATTGATCAGTTGAATTGTTCTTTGTGAAATGTCTAGTGTTGTGAAGAAAGTTACTAAGCTATCGTTGTTTTATTGTGTTCCATGAAGTCACTTGTCATGGTTATGCAAGGAGTGAGTTCAATTTACAGTATAGAGGGTTTGTGAAGGTTATTGATTATTTTAGATCGGGAACCGTTAAAAATCAGGGAACGTGTAATGGTTGTTTCTTCTCATAATGGGGCTGTTATGTTGCGCGGTATTCCATATTCGAAAGTGATATGAGCTAAACCCCCACCCACAAAAAATTGTTACTTGGGTGAGGAGGCAAAAGCAGAAGAGTAAGTCTATTTGGCTACTGAATGATATGTACAAATACTCGTCTATAAATAAATATACCTCCTCTTTATAAAAGGAAGCCATTTCTTGACCAATCATATATGTTCATCCTTTATGAAGTTTTCTGATGGTCGTCAAATAGCCTTCTCCATTAAGTCACTTCTGATTGCCTCTTTCTATCAGGAACTTCTTAGTACATCCCTTGCATTACTTGCCAGCAATCGAATCTAGAATCTATCGGTATTTTAATCAGATCTCAACCTTTAAGGTACTAAGTGATCATGCAGCGGTTTATTTTCCAAACTTCTATTAATTTACAATGTCTCACGACCATTGGTGATAGATGCATCCTGTCCAACATTGCTAAACTACACTAATTAAAGCTGACCAGTAGAAGTATGGAAATTATCTCTGAAAATTAACCACTAGCCAGTGCACAATTATCATTTATATAGGAGAATCGAAGAGAGTTGAATCTCATGTATCCAAGAGAGAGTTATATTCGTGAACTGTGTTTATCTTCGCGCAAAACAGAATCACTAGAAATATAAACTCAATGCCTCCTATCTTTTCTAATGTACACGTTTATCTTACCAAAGTAATAATTTTTTATCAATACCCTGACCACACTTCTCAGATTGCATATTTTATCCAGACAAAGTGATGCTAATAATAATAATAACAATAATAATAATTATTATTATTATTGTCACTAATATCATTGATGTCGTTATTATCTGAATTAACGAGATGGAATTCTCCTACTATACGTTTTAGTTATACAATTTTAAGTATTATCTTGATTAAATTATGAAGTATTTATTCCGCAGCAAATGCAAAAGTCCACTATTATCTCTTCACAATATAACATTGTTTTAAAAATCCTATTGATAAATTTGGATTGTGTGAAAAGAAGACGAAGATTATATATATGGGATATAATGCCATAGTATATTTCTGACAAATTCGATCCCTCTCTCTCACACACACACACACCATATTGGTTGAGAACATTTATGTGGTGGAAAAATACAAGGTCAATTCAACAAATGAAAGCTAAGAGGAAACAAAGATCATGAAGAAACGAATGTGAAGAAAGAAAAAAGAAACAGAATGAAACTCACAGTGCTGAATAAATAAATAACATTACCAAAATGAATGTGTTATTTTGGCGTTGTAAAACAACACAATAATAATGAAGTTAGAAATGTAGAGCCTGATGGTGAAGTTATTGAAAATCGTTGATCTGGCAAATAATCTTTGTTTTCGAATATATTCAATGAAGATTTCTAAACTGGTGAAATATTGGATAAGTAAAGTTGAAACGCTCAAAAAAACCATTGTAGACAAAATAAATGTTTTCATTCAGTTTGATCCTAAAGGTGACGACACTGAAGTAACACTAAGAAGAAGACTGAAACCACAAGGTAACTAAGCTGGTTATCTTGCTCACTGTAATGATTTTTCTACTGCAATCAATTATCCTTAGGTAGTTTTTTCAAGATATCTGCAACTATGTATGTAAATCTTCATTTGTTTGCCAAAATAGTTACATTGGCAGAACAGAAAGTAGAGGTCACATTCGATTTGAAGAGTCTTATGTCAATAGGAATGAAGGACTTGAACATTTTATAACAGAATATGAGACTGATTGGATGAGTTCTTTCAGGAATATCATTAGACAATCTAACAATTCTAACATTTTCCAATTTGCCAAAACCGTAGCTATCAAACAGCTCAAATAGAATTTATGTATCCCAATGCAGACAGTGGCAAATCTTGCCTTATCATAATAAAGTTATGTTCATTGTACCATATCATTCTTACAAATCTCTGTTTCTGTTTTTTTTTCTGTTACATCACATTGTTTGTAAATCTAAGCCAAATAATGTTTACGTAGGTTATTCTTAATTATTAACAATCACCTGTTATTATAATTAAACAAAAACCAAATATACCAATGTAATTGAATAAATAAAGTTATAATGATATGAGTTTGGTGGTAGTTAGAAAACAAACTAAAATTTTACATATCTAACCAGATGTCATGATAACTAGTAATTTTAAAATTACATTGAAATTTAAAAAGTTGAATTTTTAATCTAAATTTTTTTTAAATTACTAATCAAAATATACTTTCTATCTTATCCTTTTTTTCTTTTTTTAATTAAATACAAATGAATTACATGTAAAATCATAGTATTACAAAAGAACTAAGTACAATGTTTAACATGGCCGCGTGTGTTTGTTTATTTACCTATCATATACACACAGATGTTCAATGAAAAATGGAATATTGAATATAGTGCATGTGTTCAATAATCAAAATGGTTATGGGTTATATCTTAAGTTTACAAAAGAACTAAACAATATTTAGGGTTTTTTATAACTTGGAAAATACATAATTATATGTTGTACACATATTATAAGCTTTAGTGGACGTGGGTGAAGAGGTGACTTATTGATTTCTTGTTCAAGGTCTTGTCCTTGTCTATCTTGAATGCAGTTAAATATGTAGGCTGTTTAGGATCATGGAAAAAAAACTCGCAGTGAAACAAATAGTTCTGTTTTATGTTTTTCAAAACAAATATTCCAACTATAATAATCTGTGATAAAATTCTGATTAACTACTCTTAAATTAGTTAATTGAATTTCAACTTACCAAAACTTATATCTTCTGATTAGATCGCAAGACTGATATTAATTCAGGCTTTTGTGAATTTGTACAAAAACAACCTCACTTTCAGGCACCACATTTCTAACTTCATTATTATTGTTATTTTACAACGTTAAAATAACACATTCACCTTGACAATATTATTTCATTATCCAACGTCGTAAGTTTCATTCTGTTTCCTGTTTTATTCGTCACATTCGTTTCTTCATGATCTTGGTTTCCTCTTACCTTCGATTTGTCTCATTAACCTTTTATATTTCCACTACATAAATGTTCGTAACCGATATGGTGTGTGTGTGTGTATGAGATCGAATTTGCCAGAAATATACTATGGTATTATATCTCATCATAGTTCTGGCAATCTTTGTATACTTACAAAACATTTCATAAACAATAATATTTTATTGATTATGAATATCATTCGACTAGTCGATTTCAGAAAAAAAAATGCAAAACAAATGTCCTATAATGTGACCTCATTTTATCAGAAAATAAATGTAACATCTGCATGAATGAGGTACGTAAATTGTTTCACCATGAACAACACATGACAGATATGGGTTGTGTTAATTTTCATATTGTTCATGTATAAATGAATAGATTTGTTCATGGCTGATTTTGTATTTCTATTTTACTTTCTGTTCAAAGGATTTACAGTTGAACTTCTTTTTTTTGTCAAGAATACCTGATTGTAAAATGTGTATTATCCTTAAATTAACTAGACATTGGTGTTATTTCATGGTGTATGAAACAAAAATGTTTATGACCTATTCAGTTTGTTTGTTTTTGTTTTAAATAGAAAAGATGATCTATTTTAATTCGAAAATAGTTTGGAATTTAATAGACAAATACTATTTTTTTGTTCTTTACGTCTATTTTCTAGATGACCTCAATTAGTCAATGATTCATTTTGAATATATTTCATCTATGAAATTGCCTAAACTAGCTAATTATAGTGTTGACTAATTAAAAAAAATTTATTTGAAAAATAAATGAGAATATAGTAAACAATTAAGGCAAATCATTTGTATGTTAAGGGTTGAGAAATGAAAGTGGACAGTCTGATAACGAGTAAATAAATAACTTCATTGAATCCTATAATTTTCCACTATAAATTATTGATTTTAAGGAGAAATAACCAAGGCTGAAGTGAAATATGATGAAAGTATAGTGTAAGGATGAGCCAATTAGAATCTGGAAGCATCATTTTGAATTATCACTTGCAAGTTAAAAAATCAACAGCCTTTATTTTTTTACGAGAACTTGTACATTTAGAGCCAACACAATGCCCAGAATTTTACAAACAAACATCAAGAAAGTTCTCCTGTATAGAGGCAGAAAGTTGGAAAACTATCAAAACCATCAACCACTACACAAGATACACTACGCATCCATTGGCCAGGCACCACCAGTAACTGCCTACAATGGAGAGAGAGCGAACTATATTCCAGCTAAGGAATAAGTTAGGAAGAAGTGGATACGACACACATTATCTTCAAAATTCATCTATGAATCAATTAATACAGATTTTATGAAGAATAATAAATTCTCTATAAAGCTATTTATGCTAATCAGAAAAATTTGCAAGTAAACCTCTATTGTGAGTGAATTGACACATAGGTTAAGCGTTTACGTAACCATATTTCGACGATATTAAGATTGGAAAACTGTTAGTAAGTCTCGGAAAACTAATAAACTACGTTAAATCACCAAGGTAGAACGGATTTGATCATCTGTGGTCTGGAATACTTTTGAACTGTATGAACTCTTTATTCATTAATAAGAAATCACATTGTCATGCTAAGAATTCTTTAAACTAATCATATCTGTCTATCAAAATGCATAAACATTATACATTTCAAATAAAGACTCTTAATTTTCTGATTTAAATTAGAAAAAAAAACTGTGTCAACTAACATTTATTCAAAAAGTAACTTTTCAGAATACCAAATCCGTGAATGTAGTAAGTTGAAAATTGAATAAAACTTAAAATGTTTAGTTTTCTAAATGAAAATTGTGTGTAAATCAAGTGGAGATTTTTGTGAATTCACAAGTTTTAAAAAGCGAAGATGAAAGGTGGTGGCTAGTAATGAAATCTAGGAATATCTAAACTGAAGTTTCACCACTGTCTTAATCATAACGTTTTTGATTGGTTAATGAGCAGTCTATTATGTTCTGGGTCATTTTATTGTTACTTTTATTATCTGATGCTATTTATTTTAATTTTAACCAACAGTATTTGAATAATAAAACAAAGAATGTTATACTTGAGTACTAATCTGAATGCAGACTACATTATGGTTAAGAACATACTTGTTAATAGTATTATGGAGATTGGTTGATGTGTATTATCATAAGGGATTCATGACTTGGTGCCATTTTTATTGTATTTAAGTAATCTGTACATCACAAAAAAGGAATCCATTGTTTGTTTTTTTCTAAATACTTGTTATTTCATGTGTCTTAACTATATATCATTTGTCTAGGAATCGAATCATTAAAAAGAAAACACTTTTCGTTCTATTAGGGGCTGTAAAAAAATTGCAAATTTTTATAAATATTATCAGTGTGTTGAACATTTAATCATAAACAGTGGTTTAAAACAATAGCTATAAGCCGTTTCATTTGAATTTGGTCTTCTTTGGTTTTCCCTAATCTAATGTTTAATTCACATATGACCCTAGTTTACTACATTGAGTAATCTATTGTACAGATAAATTAAACACATAAATCGATCTCTTAATGTACTATTAGAGATTATTGTGTATTTATTTTCATGGGTTATTGCAATGTCAATCAACTCATCAAGTACTTGTATCAAGGTGAGAAACTGAACGCATTCCTACTTGAAAAATGAGTAGTTAAGGGCACTAATTTTTTTTAAGAATCTACAAGAAACTCTACCATATCATCCTTCTACCATGAATTACATTAGGAAAATCATTTACTTTAGGAATTATAACATACCTTTGCCCTATGCCTTCAAAGTATGAAACGTATATGAGTTTATTTACAAAACATCCAGTAATTTTGCTTCTTGAATAACTTAGACAATAAATCCACACTATTTGGTGGTATATGTTATTCTAATTTAAAAAAGCAATTCAGATACTGAGTTGTTTGATGTAATTAACAGTACAAAAACTAGTTAGATATTGTGAGTTATGAGAAAATGCGCACGAAAGATTAATTGTTATTTCGAATGAAGCATATTCATCTTTATAATCTCACTTTAATTATTCTGTTCAAGTTAGAATACTATTGATAAAACTGAAGTTATTGATTAGTTACTTTTATTAATCAACTTTATTTCAGCTTGTTTTTGTTATCGTTATTGTAATTTTACAGGCTCCAAGTGATTTGGATTCAGTGCATCGTGATTCTAACGCTTCAGAAACATCACTATCATATGTTACTCGTGGATTACAAATTATTGACTATTTGGAAGATGATTTATGGGCAGCCACAATTTTACAATGTGACAATAGTTCAAATGCTGGTCTACTACGACAACTTGAAGCTGGATGTCGATTAGAACCTGAGTTATATAGAATGGAACGTGTACAAACTGTGAAAAATCGTGAAACTGTAATTGATTTTCCTAGTAAACCAACAGTGAGAACAATAGGCTTAAGTCGAAATGCTAGTGATACAGATTCAATCAATACAACACTTACTGGAGTTGACCTTGCTGATGAAACATGATTACATGAATAAATATTAATAACTAGGTAGTTATCTTTGTATGCTATGCTAGAAAACTGACAGATGTCCCAACTGAACTATGTATATTTATGCCCGACATTTATTCTAGAGAAACAAAGTTTATACTGAATGTTTGATGTCTACCTTTCATCAAATCTCACCAGAGTATGCTTTTGTTTGTTAGAATAATAGGCCTTACCTTTAAGCTTTATACTTCTTATACAAATGATGAATAAAATCTAATTTGCTCAAAGTATTTTTGAGTTGTTTTCACATACTTATGATATTGGACATTGAATTGTGTGGTAGCGTAACTGAGTGACCTTGTTAACTTCTCTCCGAATTCCAGTAGAAGTAAAGAAAATCGAACAAGTAGTCACTGGATACTTCAAACACCTTAAGACTCATAACTTACATTTATTGTTGACTATTCTAAAATTATAAAGACTATATCAAAATTGACTCATGAATTCACAAGTTGCTACCACTTATTTGAATTCATAGAATAATTCGAAATTTTTGGTTGTATTTTGACAGTTTTACTAAGTTGATATGAAGGTCCCTATTTGACAAATTTTCAGCAATACTCTCATAACTCATAAAAAATATTGTAAACAATGTCTAATCAGATTATGCAATTTTAATTTTAATTATTTCAATATCATAAGCCTTGAGAATTCAAGAGAATATAGAAATTTTAAAGGTTAGGAGTCAGTTTCACTCATTATGATTTGTAATTTTGACTCTTAAAATATGTAACGAGATGAAAGTTTATTATTCTCGTGTAAGTGATATAGTAGAATAGGTTTTGCATAATATTTGGGAAATGATTCAAACTGGATAACTGACAAAATGAATGCTTTCTCGCAGACCTATGAATTCCACCACACTACGGAATATCAAAAAGCATAGTTATTTACTGAAGAAAATGACTGTAAGCAGAGAACTATTAGTCAGTATTTACGTTCTGCTGTCATATATATATATATATATATATTGCTGCATAATGTTTGACAGCTTATTTTCAGAGTGTAAACTCTCAAAAAGTATCACAAGTTCCAAGATAAAGTAAAGTTCGAAATGTAATCCAACATCAGAAAATGATTATTCCTGAAAATAAATTGACAATTCAGCACGCATGTAGTTGAATGACCGTCGAAAGTTCTATCTAGAAAATGTTTCAATCAGAAATCAAAATTTTGATTTTCAACCTATAAGGTGGAAGTCATTCTACATCACATTTGAATTCAAACCACTACATTGGACAGTCCATTGTTTCGTTAAACCAATTAATTAGTTTATATTAATTAACCATAGTATTTCTGTTAAATGCTAATTCTTTGAATTCATAGGTTATGATAGTTTATAATATTCCCATAAGTCAACAATCGTTAAGTTATTGAAACGAAATTATTGTAAGTAAATCCATGCCATTCAATTCATCTGGTTGGTGATATAATGGGATATTATTCAGATCACTGGATTTTGCATCAATTCATTATGAATTTCAATCTCAGTGATACGCATGAACTTCGTTCAGTGTTATAATCTGAGATCAATATTTCATTTTATCAATTAAGTGCCTACCTCATTTAATATGACAAGTGTTAATTTTCGTTCAGTATGACAATGATATTCTCTCTTTCAGTCAAAGTGAGGTGTATTCATTGTCTGCTTTTACAGTAACTCTATGTGCTTCCTCCTATAAGTGATAATGATATGCGTGAAAATTAGTGATATAAGTTGATTGTATTTTTGTGTTTAGATGATGTGATTTAGGGATTAGTTTTGGGATGTGTTTTTAGATGGTGAAACAAATCTCCATTGTACCAATCTTTCATGTTCTCACTTCACTGCATGAGAATTACAGCGGCTTGCTTTTCAATGTAAAGTCAATCAGACATATAAAAGTGGTGACCAGAAAACAACAGCGGCAACGTAGATTCAAAAGTCGACGACGAAGATAACCTATGAGCTAACAGTTATATCCCTAATTTTTCATAGAAAATTAAAGTTTTCGATAATAAGATAAGAAATTTCCTGATTCAGCGATATTAACTTATTAATATGATAACAATTTAATTTACAACAATAAGTAATATTTGATACTGATACACAATATCCCTATTTTATGTATAAGCTCGACGATCCACTCGAATGAAAAGAGTTAGAGTGAGAAATGAAGTTTATGACCAAACCGAAGTGAGATGTATGTATAATTAGTAATATATATATATATATATATATATATATATATATGTCTCCTAGAAAACTAAGCTCTCAATGGTTCATATGAATTCCCAGGAAATATGAGCTGTTTTTTGAAAAACCTCGTTCATTCATCATTTAGCCGCTTCATTATTTGACCAGTGAATCAAATAACAGTTAAATAAATAAACTTCATGATCTATTTCAAGATGTCAAGAGTGATAAGTATGCCCGTATCATACTTAGATTATTCTCTCTTTCTAAAGTTGTACTTCTGAATGGAACTAACTGTTTTGTTTATGAGGAAAGATATATGTTTCACAATGAGACATCCCAAATGAACCTTGAGCCTATATTATTTAGTTTTAAGAATAGATCATAAACCAGAGGAAAAAAATTAAGTCACAACCTAACAATCGTTTAGCTTACTTTTGACCGGAGGACATGAGTTCGATCCCAGCGGGATCGTGGATACGTACTACTGACAAGTTCTAGACTAGGACGAAATGGCTTATTCAAGTTTCCCGATGGTGGTTTACCATCGATCAATTCATGATTTCAATGAAATGCAACAATCTCCATAAACTTCTACTGATCATTACTTTGTGTTCAAGTTTGAAAAAATTTAACTAATAGCGTTAGTTGAATGCTTTAACTTTTATAAATAACATAAGGAAAGGAAATTTATCATTTCCAGCATGTATCATCTACTGAACATAAATGGCTGACTTGATACTGGGTACTGTGAAAACTATGAGTTTAATGATACGGATGGGAATTTAGAGACAGTAGATGAGCATTTATTTTACACAAAAAACTAAAATAATATCATATTATACTATATTTTAGTTGGTTATCTGATAGATAGATTCAAATAAATTGAATTGAGTAGTAGTCCACCACGATGTCAGGTATTTGTATGGTTGCACCAGAGAATTGAGCTGTGCTGTTCAGGTTGTAATGTTAACACGTGTAAAACTACCCTTACCCATTGATAGTGTAAATTTATACAATTGTGAGAATATAATAAATAGTAAGCTTATATCAATTACTCAATTACTTGTTGCGTGAACACATAATTGCAACACTATACAATTAAGAATTAATAACCAACAGATATAACGAATTGACTACGTCATATAATTACTGTTTCTTAAAATGTACCTACATATCACGGACTCTTGAACAAAAAATCAATTTAACATATCATTGGACTCTGTTCACTTCAGTTCTCGTCACAACAAAACTTGTTACTCCGCCATAAAACTCACTTCAGATGAATCATATCAAAGAAAAATATTCATTTTCAGAAAACACTTATTGAACTGTTCATAGAACAGCTGTAAGCAACAATGTTAGTCTCATTCACCTTTTTTTATCATCATTATATATTCAGTGAAAAAAAATGCGCGAAATTTGACCGAAGGAAATCCTCTTTTCTATATTTTTATTTACTAAAGTTATACAATTCAACAACAACAAATTACATTAATTAAATGAGAGTAACTGAATAAAATTTAAAGCTTAGCATAAGTATGCGGTAAATAAAAGTAATTTATCCACTTGATAAAACAACAATCATTAGGAGAGAAATGAGTGAAAAATTTTTCTAGAATCTTAACGGTTAATTTTACTGAAAATATGAAAAGATTAGATAAAATGCTTGAAGAAGAAAACTTTCATTAAAATACGATCATTTTGGCTGTAAAAGAGAGTTATGGAGATTAATGCAGAAATTCTAGTTTTATTAGTTCTCTCATATGAATGAATGTCGTGGGAAAGTTTACTGTTTTGAGTTATTTAAAGAATTTTCATAACCATAGTTTCCTTTATCATATTGAAGATAACAAGAACAGAAGAGTTGAGCATGAATTGAACATGAATTCATTCTAATTTTGTTTGGTTCTAGTCAGCTGCTTACGACATGTAATATATCAAAATCATAATTACAAATTCGATTTAAATTACTATTGGGGATGTTAGATCCCCAGAACTTGCTTGGAAAATGTCTTAATTTTGGATTTTATGTTTTCGAGCATGGGCTGATCAGTTGACCTTGGGATCAAATTTCCCATCAGGGAATTCCTTGGCTGCGATTGGTTGCTGCGTTATTTTAGTACATTATTTTAGTGACTCTACCAAGGACGTTTCTATGATGTATAAATAAACGCGATTTGTGTGCTTGATATCATTGTGTTTGCTGGGTGTTTGAAGAATACACTTTCTACGCTATATCAATACTTCTTCGTTAGTTCCTTTGAGGAAACCGATCAGAGTATCATAAAGTGTCACTGGTTCATTGTCTCGTTCTCGTTTATCGACTAAGGTGAACTCGTAATAGTTTCAAGCATATCAAGTGACGAGCACGACAATGACTTACATGAAAGAGTTTATTTAGTTGGAAGTTGCTAATGATCATACTTCAGTGTAGTAATTGTGTAAGTGATTTGAATAGACTGAATAAATGGTTGTTAAGAACATTCTGCAACACTGATAATAACAATAGTCTAGAAATCCGTGGTTACATAATGAATGAATGCTGGTAATAAATAAAATGAGTAGAGACCAGTTAGTTGAAATAGGATTACTAATCTAGAAGACAGTCGAAATGAAGACGTAGCTGTGCAATTAGTTGAAAATAAGAGTTGAACAAAATTTTATCGTATAATGAAGGAATATTTATCACCATGGTAAAGAAAGATTGACCACTATCTCCTTGTCAACACATAAATCAGGTTTCAAGAGCCTGATACCAACGGCTTCGGAATATTACAGCTTGGGTTGTTGTTAACCGCTTTAAAGGGCCTCAATGAACATGTTCCTAAAAGCATTTTAACAAAAGAAAGCTCTACTTTAAACAATGTAATCACTAAACATCTCTTGGACATTGAAAATCAGTTTGATAACGTAAAATTTGTAACGATGATTTTAAATATTGATGAGAAGAAAATGAAATAAAACGAATTCATTTAATTCTGCTGAAATATTTGAAGAATATTGTATTCGTCATAACTAAGTAACACAAAAGCCTTATTCAGCATGGATGAAACAATGATAAATTATTTGGAATCAGATCTTTTTGTTTGGAATATTTGTTACTGGTATGTAAAAAGGAGCTAAGTGAAGCTACCTGTCATTCGTAAATTGTGTAGAATAAAATATAAAAAATAAAAATCCAGACAATGAAGTTGGAAACAAGGTACATGTATAATGTGATCTTAATGCATTTATTCTACCCGATGCTGTTCACTTACTTGCACAAGTCTGATTTAAACCTGTGTGTACCCAACAACTACTGATAGTCTGTCCTAAAGTCCAAAACATAACCGAACAAGAATATAGCTAAAATTATGATTGACAGTAATGACAATATTGCTACTCATTTTCATAAAATAACAACTTGATATTCCACATAGGACAAGTCAGGGTGAAAAACACTGTTGGTGATCACTGAAATAAAATTATGTAGTCGCTCATTAATTCAAAACTGTGCCAATAAGTCAGTTACAAATTTTATCGACTATTGATCAACAGGGGCAGACTTCATAAATTTAAACGAATTACTTTAGCTACTTACTTTTATTAAGTAAACACTTAAAATGTACAGAAGTTTAGAGCCATACCAAAGAAACCAAAAACTTGAAAGATTACTCGCTGAAATCGAAACACAATCCAATTACTCAAATGCGACCAACAGTACTGGTTTTAAAATCTCCAATTTACTGGCTTTTTGATAATAACACTACAAGAAGTTAGTTTTAGATAGGATTCAGCAAACGGTTTCGGTTAGAGTTCCAAACGACTAAATGCACTATTGAGGAATTACCAGTGACCAGACCGATTCTTTTCACCTGGAAAGTTTATTCTGACTGCTTTTATTACAGTGTACTGCATTTTGAATTACTTCAGCCTGTTTCATAAAAGTGTTATATTTGTTATATTATACCTATCAATAAAATATTGATAGAAGGTAAGCAGATGGCTGTGAAAGGAGGAGAGAAAAGAAATTTACGAGGGATTAAGATCACGTTAGTAGAACAAGTTTCTCTTGTAAATACAACTCTGATTTCTTCAAATGTTTCTAAAGTTCTATTAGATAACGACGGAAGTAAACCGTCCTTGTGAACTTTCTACTTTGAACGCTGCGTCCGTTTTGATCGTATGACTTACGTTCACAAGGTTTCAGATTACTACTCACTAATGTCCAGATCACAGACAATCTGATTTATCCGTTAGTTCATAACTGGTAACTGTATGAATATGAGACTTCCGAAATCCTATTTGAATTAATTGTTATGATGATGTACTTTTGATGTAAAATCTGCATTCAACGTGAGGATTTATAAACAAAAGAATGGAACAGTAATCAGATATCGTCTTGGATCTTTATCATCTACTTTTTTATGGCCGGTCTAGAGAAAAATGGACCTAAAATGATTATTAACGACATCCACTTGTATGAAAGATACGTGAGATGATAATCTACCATTTATGACAATAAATACAACATGAATTAACCTCCTATAAACTAGCTTACCAACTCACACCTGTTGCCCCTGGTGGATCATACTCCACCGACCAACAATCTCAAGCCAATTCTGAAGTCTACTCTCCTTTCCATTTGTTCCTTAAAGATATCCATACTTCTAATGTCCGCTTCTGATTCTCCACTCAGTGTTCTTTGTTCGATTCTTTTCCTTTTTCCTTGCGGATTCCAGGCTAGGAATTGCCTCATAACAAGGTCAGGTGGTTTCCTCAAAGTTTGTTTAATCCATCTCCAACACTTTTTGTTAATTTCTTCCTCAGCTGGAATCTGGTTTATCTCTGTCACAGTAGGTTACTTCTAACAATGGGTTTACTATATTTTCGAGTAAACTTCTTTGTTGTATCATACAGTTTTCTAAGCAAAATAGTTCAGATACATTGACCAGACAACATCAGCAACAACTCATTGTGGGAGAGAGCAAACCAGATTCCAGTTGAGGAAGAAACCGAAACCATGCACTGGAAGTTGACAGAACAAACATTGAGGAAAGTATCCAACTGCGTCACAAGACAGGCCCTGACTTCAAACCCTCAAGGTTAGAGGAAAAGAGCAAGATCAAAATGCACAATTTGTAGAGAAATGTATACAGATATGATAAGAATAAACAAAAATTGAACAAAACTGTGAAGGAAGGCCGAGGATAGAGTAGGTAGGAGAACAATAGTTAGTGGCTTATGCTCCTATGGGGGTAACAGGTGTACGTAAGTAAGTAAGTTCTTTGTATCATATAATTGTCTCATGTTTTCTTTCTCTTTCAGCTTTTTCTTCTATCTTCCACATATTTTCGTTTGTTATCTTTAATGCTCCTTTTCACTCGCTTGTTTGGTTCTATGTATTAGGCCAGTACTTTGGCTATCTCTATTTTTATTCTGGCGTTCTTGATTGCTGCCTTCTTGTTCTTCCTTTTTCGAATCTTATCTAGAGTATGAGTCTAGATCCATTCCTTGTGGCTAAGAATCTCATCACGTGTAGAAGTTTTTGCTCTCATGACCCCTTTCTGGTTGTTTTCCATGGTGGTTTGCATTTCATCGAGTATATCGTGAAAGGCTTCAGGCTTATTGCTGAGAGTAATGTTGAATCCATGGATTTTCCCAGTATCCCGAAGAAAGGCCATAATAAACTCTGTGACTAGTCGTTCACTGCTTCTTTACTTTCAGTTCATCTTGGTAACTAGTAACTGGTAGTATGGAACTCTGTCAGCTCCTATTTTTGTTCTTATATCTTCCATGATCCTTGTGAACTTTTACTGATACATGTGTGACTGATTTGGTTGTCTGTAGTGTGATCCCGTTAAATCCATGTAGCTTTGTGCATGCGTTTGTGTTGGAATATGGTGTCACCTATGACCATTTTTTGAAGGCACATATGTTTGCGACTCTCACCGCCGTGGTTCCTTTTTTTCCAAACTCATATCGTCACTTGATGTCTTTATATCCACTGTTGTCAATTCTAGCCTTTATGTTTGAAGTCTCTCATTAGAATAGTTAAGTAATTGTCGAGCGTTTCTCAATCACTGAATACAGCCTCTCATGGAATCGATCTTAATCTTCTGCGTTGCTATCATTAGTGGGCCGGTAGTGCTGGATGTCGGGTATTGTTAACCTCTCTTTATTTGTTCTGATGGTAAGGAGATTCCATGTAAATTTGTTAATTATTACTCTGGTTGTTAAAAAGAGCATTGGCCTCGTGACTTCAGAACTTTGGCTTGCACCATGAGATGTCATAATTTTTTTGAACGAAGATACTTCAACTATCTGGTCAGTGGTTTGAATCATTTCGCTCAGTTAAAGTTTTTATAGCAAATATGCTCTGTATGCAATGGATTGGCTAACTCCATTTCCAACGCACCTCCTTCGTCCACGGCAGTAACCTTAGGAGAACTTCAGGAGGAGCTGGATCATCTACAGACATTTAGTAACTGCTACACACACCACTATCGAAATACACGCTGGAAATTTTAACATCTTTATTGATTTATTACACCTCTCTGTTATCAGATACAGAAAAATTTTTATTCTCAATATTGTCATTTCAAAGAATAGAAAAATATTTACTGATATGCAACTTTGAAAATGAATGTCAAGAGGAGTACTCATTGAACCAATTTTAGTTATCTTATGTTATTTATTCTGGTTAGCGTTTTTTAGCAAGTTAGTTTTTTTGGTGGGATGAGTTCGCCAACCCCATGCCTAACCCTCCTTCATCCGTGCTTGAGACTGACAGTAGCCCCGAAGGGTCTACAGGCGGAGTTGGTTATCAAATGTTGCAACGGATATATTCCTTCTTTTGGACCAATAACTCACTTTCATTGATGACTGGTGAAGTTTGGCCGTCTCAAAAGCCAGATTTTTATCATCAGTTACATTGCATTTTGGTCGTTCCTCATTTCAAAGCAACCAAACTTAAAATGGGGATCAGCGGATGTTACTCCAATATGGTCACTTGGACAATGAAAAGGCCTAAGCTTGATAATTTTGAGACTTGGTAACTTGTGTTGCTTGCAAGTTACAGTCTATAGTCAAATGTCTATTCAATATTTTCCAGTTTTCGTTTATATCATTTAACAATTTGAGATTTATCATTTTGCTTGATTTTTATTTTTGTGATTGTTTTAAGCTACTCACGAGTAGTAACAAGAAATATTCTTAAAAAGATGTAGCTTTAGAAAATGTTTTCAACTAAACAGTACAATCTACTTTTTGGTGCTCATGTATGATTTACCAGTAATGTTGTTGATCATAGATAGTTTTACATTAATTATAGATTCTAGTGTGAGATTTAGCATGTTTGAATTGTCGAGTTTTCAGATGTAGACAAAGTAAATACTATAAAAAATTTTATTGAAAATTGACAAGTTTTAAAACCAAGTTAACTGTCGCAGCAACAGTTGTATTTGTGCAGAAACCACAAAAATCGAAGTCAAACTTATAGCATTGTTATCAAATGACGAAGGTATCTCGCAATACAAAATGAACAATGATTTTTTGTAACCACATTAAAAGGGACTACATTTATGCATTTTTTATTATTTAACAGATGAATTCCCCAAAGAGCTGGTTATATTTGTTGTTGATTTTGTAATGACTTAAGAAAATACTGATACTACCACTTATTATATCTGTGGACACAACTAGAAGCTTACTACCAACTACATTAGAACAAAGATTCATATATCTCAATATAAGGAAGAAAAATAAGGCTACAGATGAAGAGTTTATTATTCAATTACTACTAACTGGTCAATCGATCATTTTTCTGCTAATCCAAAAACTGTATCAAAGCTGTAATAAATTGTATATGATTTAAATATCCGGTCATTAGGTAAATTACAGTATACTAAACTAAGTAGTTTATATAAATCAATCAATAAGTAACCTTATATATGATTTAAAATGTTAGTTGTCTTGACTGATTTAACTAAAAATGTAACAAAATTTCTTAGTCTCATATTTACTCCTTCCAAACAGTTTACTAAATGTCATACTGAGACATTTTTAATCTCTGACAACGTTTACAAAAGCATGTGAAGTTAAAAATGGTTTGTTAAATAAAATTGTTATTGTTGAAATGACTAATATGCAATGTTAATTTGAATAAGTTTATATGTTAAATGAAATTGTGACATCAGATTAAATATGAGTCAGATAGAGTGAGAGAAATCGCAATGCAGTTACCAAATTCGATAGAATGTTTGCTGGATAATGTTACATCACTTCAATAATTTCATTAAAATCATGAACTAATCAACATCAAACCAGTATTAGGAACATGTAAGCATTGGATGTCTGTGTTTGTCCTGGTGTAATGAACGAAGATGTAAGATTAGATAAGATAAGCGATTTATTGAAAGACGACATAGTTTATTAGCAAAATATGTACACTTTATCGTCAGATTTCATTTGTAAAACAAGCAGATTCTTGGCTTTCTTTCATGTGTCTTCCAGTCTTCAAGGCACTTTACTTGCATCATAAATCCGTAGCCAACAGTCTTCTCTTCAGCGGTCACTGCTGGGAGATACTCGGCTGTATATCCACTGCATATTACTTTCAGGCCGCATTAGGAGTAGTATATACAACACTATTATGCAACTCAATAGCAATGTGCATCCGCAAAATATTTTCTCCTATTTCACAAACAATCCTAACTTCACATGCTATAATTTGAAACGATGTATGTTGCCTTAAACCTTGTCATTATTTGGATGATTAATTTAGATATATAATTGTAGAACCTGATGAGAATTTATTGAAAGGAATATTCTTTGTTTATTGAGTAATGTTATAATATGATATAGATGTTTAAACAGTTTACAAGAGCATAGATCCTTCCCTTACCTACTAGTCTAACTTATTCATATTTCAGTTAATTTTATAGATTAAGTGAACTTTTCCCGTGATTTACATCAAAAGTAAGGTATTTGAATTGCTATAAAATCAAGCAAAAGGACTAACCTAAAGTTGATTTGTTTGTTACCAGCTAAAATCAACTGAGGAACCACTTTATGCTAATACTGGACAAATGTTTCTTTCTAGTATTGTATAAAAATAGGCATCAAAGTCAGAACTTTTATATTGTTTGATGAATAGCACTTTATGTGTATAATCAACTTCAACTATATAAACATATGACTTTGAAACCAAACTGTAAGACTGATAAGTCCAGTCAGGTATTATATGATATTATATGAAGAATCTGATGTCTTCTGTTTAAAATAATCATATTGGCAGTGTATCTAGTTTTTCAATAATGTCACGTTAAATTCCCTTTACAACTTGTTTTGAAATAATTATTGAACTGTATATAGAAACGGTGGTAAACGTACTTAAACGTAGATGAATTTACAAATTTTCATGAAGATCATACTTTCCGGAAAATTTCTGCAGGTTACAGCAAGTCATATATCTTTTAAAAACTAGTTCATAAGTAAATGGAAAGATGAAAATGGCAGCAAGTTATTATACTTGAGTAATAGTGATTTGAAACGAGTATGAATGTTGACGATGACTTCTGAAGACATGAGTCCTGGCTAGAACTGCCGTTAAGATTCCGTAAATTGGTAGTTTATTTAATGTTGACGTTGAACAGAAAATGACCAACTTGTTAAACAGTTTTCTTAAGATCTTCCTTGATGAATTGAGTATTAAGGTTTGAAAGTAAAGTAGTCTAGAATACTCAACTTTAAGTCGATTTGATGAGACACTTAGTTTTATACTAAACTGTAAGGTGGTGATTGGAGGTAGTTGACAGAAAACCTTGAACCTAGGTTTCATGCTATTTAGCACTCATCACCAAAGTTTACCCGTAGTTTTGAAGGAATCAATGGTCCTGAGAGAATGTGATTCCATGTCGCCCAGCTCCAAAATCGGGGATTTTACTTCTGGGCTGTCCGCGCCTCAGTATACTTCCTGTAGGACTGAAATGTATTTACACTTGATTGACCACTGAGTAGTGATTGATGTCATGTATGTCAGGTCCTCGTTAATGTCGATCGGATTCTATCTACTCAGTTATTATTGAAGTGTAACTGATTCTGAGTCATTTACAGTGAAACTATATTACAGTGGATTCAAGAATTGTAACTAAAGACATTCAAAATATAAATTACGAGAAGAAATATTTCATATCAGTTAGTTCCTCATTAAAGCTCTACATTAGTGAGAATAAGAATTGAATAAGTTTGAAGCTGAGTCATGAAATTTTAATGTTTCGAGATTTTTATAAAACCCACCAAATGTGATATTCAAGACAAGTGTGAAGAAACTGTTAATTAATTAGAAGAAACAACATAAACATCGTCACGTTTCAATTAGTTTTAATCACATTCGTGCTTGAAAATTTTCTAGTTGACTAACAAATATACTTTTCTTTTAAATTCTAACTAGTGTTATTTCGAAAATATTCTTTTAAAGCAAATCAATCTAAAGCGTATATAATTTACTTTAAGTTTTTATTTCCGGAAATATATCGAAAACTGGTTTCGATGCGAAATTATTGATAGCTTTAAAGCTCGTTTAATGTGAGAATACTCTGTAGCTATTTCAATTTGTAATGTAATTTCTTGTAAGCAGACATTGAATTATTTTCATATTCACGATACTGATCCTAGCTAGACCAACATTAGAAACCTGGAAGCACTGAATGGCCGTTTGTTCGAGTATGAGACTCATCAACAGTGTGTACCCATGATTCTCACACGTGAGAATCGAACCCAGGACCTTTGGTTTTGCGCGAATGCCTAACTTCTAGATTATTGAGTCGGCACCTAATGACCTAAGTGTATAATGTTTCATAGTCAAGTTGAAGGATAAGTATGCTAAGTGAACGAATGAATATGCTATGAGATTGATTTTCTTTAGCTAAACATTTTCATACAGTTCATGTAAATTGTTTGTGAAATAAAATTAAAAATAATGAATGTACTATGAACATGGAAAAAATCAGCTAATCGGTTAAGTAATAAAACAGTATTGTACTATATATTCTATAAACACAGTCTAACATGCTGGTATAGTAGTAGTAGTAGTAGTAGTAGTAGTAGTAGTAATAATAATGGTTGTTGTTGTTATTGTTAGATGTAACCCAATTTTCTTCTGCCTACTTGTTAGACATGAAATAGGAATACTTGGTTAGTTTTATTAATTTTGATGGTGGTTTTTCATTACCTAATATGAACTATGTAAATGAACTATTGGAAAGTGAATACAGAGTTTTAGAGGAGAGAGAATAGAAAAAAAAGCTAGAAATAAATAAAATTGACCCAAAGAAACCAATCAACGTTAGAGAATCTCTTTGTTCAAGGTTCTTTATCGGCTATTTTATCTGACTGGATTTATAATATTGATCGAGTAATTGTTATATGGCCTAGTCAGTAAATCACTAGTCATAACATTTTCGTTTTAAATTGTAAATGATCAATAAACAAACTTAAACTTGATTGATGGAGAGATTTAAAAGTTTTGAAATGTTAATACTTGAATAACAAATCGATATAACAAAATAAAATCATTCTTTCATCAAACCATTATTTTATTAACAGAATTAACTGATGAGTTGAGTTATGTAAAATTGTATTAGAGCAGGATTATTGAAAATAGACTGATGGTAGACTAAAAAAGGTGTATATCGATTTGTTTTTTCTTGTCACATGTCTGTTAAGTGGATGACTGAGAAACCTAGTTGAACTTGAATATAATGGTCATTATTTACATATGAAGGATTAGTTGTTTTATATTCATCCACTTAATTTGAATAGACTGAATTTTATCGATTTTAGTGTTTCCATTGTCTATGTTGATGAGATTATAGAATCTGTATTTTGTATATTTGTTATTTTTCAATGGCAAGTGTACTGAAACAAGAAAAAAGATGAGTATGAAGACTATACAACACACATGTTATATCATTTTCTTAAAGTGGTATCATATTTTTTAATGAAAAGAAATGAAACGGTTAAATATAGAATTCAACAGAGAAGGAATACAGATTGATGTACATGATGATTATTCTCGACGACTTGAACCTAAGTAACTGAAAGGGCAAGAACTCTTGTGAAACTTTTCAAAAGTTACTTATACTGCTTAAAACAGTAAAAGATGTCAAGTAATTTTTAAATGATTCTACTGTCCTCCTCAATTAAAAGAACTGAGCTTAGTCTTTGTGATGTTTTATTGAAAGAATTTGACTAACCATGGTCGTTAAGAAAAATCATAACGATAGTTCACCAAGGACTTGCATTAATTAACTGTAGATATTTGCACTAGTTTGTAAACCTTTCTATTTACTAGATGTTAATATTTTTCAAAATGAATGTCAACATTTGAATGTTGGTACTTTGAACTGATAAGTCCCAAAGATAAACAAAACTCTGGTTCAGAATCGTAATGATAATATGCAAAGTAGTAGTTCTGTTGTTTATTTTTAGAGAGCTCAAGAAAACACTGTAGATTTATCGAAAAAGTAAGATTACGTAAAACTGTAGCCATTAACTAAGAATTACAATTTCAGGGTCAGTTTCTTTTTGATAAAAGAAGGTTGGATTAACTCTTCTCTAGGGCTTATGGAAGGTAATACTAAGAGCTGGCTGTCACCCCTTGTGAAGCATAAGCTTCCCATTAGGATTTTTGAAGGCCAATGTAGTAAATATCAAATCTGTGAAATATAAAATTCCTGCTTCAAAGACAGGATTTGTATCTGGTATTGAAAGGATAAAAAGACCGCATTATCTAGATCGATGATTTTCGCATCAATTTATCATGAATTCAACTAGGGTGGCACCTATGAACTTCGTTCAGTGTGATAATTTGAGACCAGTATTTCATTTTATCAATTGAATACCAGTCTCATTCAATATGATAAGTGTCAATTTTCGTTCAATATGACATTGATATTCGCTGTTTCAGTTTAAGTGAGGTGTATTCAATGTCTGCTTCTACAGTAACTCTATGTGCTTCCTCCTATAAGTGATAATGATATGCGTGAAAATTAGTGATATAAGTTGAGTGTATTTTTGCGTTTAGATGATGTGATTTAGGGATTAGTTTTTCGATGGTGTAATAAATCTTCATTGTACCAATCTTTCATGTTCTCATTCCGCTTCATGGGAATTACAGTGCTTTGCTTTTCAAAGTATGAGCAGTAAGACCTTGGACCTAACGAAAAGTAAGAGTTTATTTTCTCAAATTCCAATTATAAATCGTTTTATTTTTAGGCAGTAAACGTGTACATACTACCCAGTGAACTAAACTAACCAGCTGAATTTAATTTCTTCGGAAAATTAAATAATAAAAAAACGCCAATTTCAATCTGGAATGTAAAGAACCAATTTTAAAATGAAACATTATAGCCAAATGGTTTAGTAGTCGTCAAATTAACACTTTTTAGAAAGTTCTTGTGCCATCAACATATCTGGCAAGTAAAATGTTCAATTAATTTTACAGTGTTAGTTTTCTTTCGTTTTTAAATTCGCGATATTCAGATACTAAGATATGAGTTCAATGAATTCTATTTTAATTCTGTCGCAAGGTATAAGCATGAATTCTTTCAACAGTACAGTGTAAATTTAAAGGTTAAAATATTCTGACTGTTGAACAAGGTTAATATTATCGTACTTTGATAAATTTATTAAATCATGGTATTAACTTATCTACAGAAAGACAATGTTTTTCAGATTAAGTCATTGATTAGCTCATTAGAATCCATTGTTTCATTCTCAATAGAAACAGTTTATTACATGAACTCTGTTGTCTAACAACGAATGACGATTATAACTGGTAGTGAAGAGTTGTGATAATCTACATACAGGTGTTATAGATTGATCACAGTTAGGTGACCGTTGAAAGCCAGGGAAGACTAGATAGTTACAAATGAACTGAAGCTAACCTTGTACCACTAAACGCCTATTTAATGATAGTAATGACTAAGCATTAGTTACGAGACATGAAGCTCATGGCTTGGATTTGTGGCTTCTGTGCACTGTTAAATAATCTCATAGTGAGAGAAAATAGTTGTGTTACGATATCCTCGTATTCAAAGATAACTCGACTGAACTCAATCTGTAATGAATATAATCTACAAATTAAACCAATCTCCACAAAACTCCACCCAAAAAAACAACCCATCAGCTTTCTATTGAAACAAGGAATAAATCCTGAAATTCTAAAAAAATTCAATAAAATTTTAATTCGTTTAAACAAATTTCTATAAGCAATGATTGTAAATGATTAGTTAAATGAAAACGATGTTATGGACAATTCAAATTACATTTGAATGCAACTAATCAAGTGGAAATTATTTTCCAAAATAGAAATCAATAGTTTATCCTTACACTACTGTAGTAATATAGTCTGAAAACACATAAATCTAAATTCCAATCAGACAAGTTATTGGGTGTATTCAATGTGATAGTCGCTTAGCAACAGTTTATTATTGTATGATTCATTCTGCCATTAAATATCACTTGGACAATCTGACCCGCTGCTTATTAGACACTTTGGAATTAAAAAACAAAGAAGGTAAATGTTTCAATGAATGAAATCAAAGTAAGCAAACAAATAATAACCGACGAATGGAATTTTGAATTAAATAATTGTAGGATCCATACTGAAGTCTGGACTGAGGAATAACTGTCCAGGTAGTTTAGATACGCGTCTTGCCCAGTTGAAATCAAAACAACTGATTTGTGTAAATACCGGTTCTAATATTCATCATAAATATAAATATACATCATTACCTAAACAATATTACCACTGAGATATTCTACCAACAATTGTTCAATTATTGAAATAAATGATATTCTATTTCTCCTGGATAGATCAGATTCATTCACATAGTATTTGGTTGCTTTATAACACAGAGTGTTTCCTATTCTGGAAGAGAGCTTCGATTCACATTCAAAATGCATAATTCCAGTCCATCAAAAGAGGAACAAATCGATATGGCTGTCTGACTAAGTCTCAGCTTAACCAACATAAATGCAGTTCAGAAAGAAACATAGAAACTCAGTGAAGAAATAGAAACTATAATAAAATACAAATACTATCATCTTAAAATGGAATCGAACAGATCAACAAAATATACAACTGAAGGAATCATTAAGGACAAATTACAAAAATATACATGGAGAGATTTTCACAAACAAAGTCTAAATCTTACAATAATGAAATAGTTAATTGAAAACTAGTGAGAATCTTTAACTATGAACGACTATATAAAATTTAGGGAATGAAGTTGGTCAACGATAAGTTTCATATAATTGATAATTCGTTCGGTTATGCTGATCAACAAAAAAACAAGTTGATGACAAGTTGTAAAAACAACACAGAAAGTCATTCTAACATGACGATAAAGATGCCAATAAAATATCATGTATCTATTTTCACTGTAGTCAGTAATGTAGAAATACGCGAACAAAATAAAAAAACTAAGTTCCTCACTTTGATAAAGACTTAACCCTTGAATATTTCGATCATCTAGAGTAGGAATTTACATTGGAAGATGAGCAAACCGTTAGACATTATTTCACTATGGATTTCTTTATGGTATTTTGTTCAGACAAAATTTGAATGACATAATTTCAAGGGAATGTCTGTCGCATTGAATCAATTAAATGTTCATTCATTTATATTGTAGCTGCAGCTTCTTATTTGCAGACATCAATATCATCTTGCTCAGTACTGTAAACTGATGTTATAGACACATGATCGTGAAGAAAGTAAAAATAAATATTTCAAATAAAATAACATCAATTTATTTGATTTCGTTCATGTCTCATCAGCTTCTTACAATATAGAAGTAAACATTCTAACCAAACTGAAGTTAGTTAGATATGAATAAGTGTCGATGGTAGTGTCTGACTGGGATATTACAATTGTAGTTTTAAGCCTGTGGAAAGCACAAATTCATTCTCTGAATTAAAAATGGTCACTGATGATGAGTGTCAACTAACACTAGACAATGATGCGAAAATTCCAGCTGCTAACAATTTTACCTCATACTTTAGTATCACGAAAAGTGTATAGGAAAAACAAATTCTTGTTTAGATAGAAGTTATTTTATCTTCAAGTTGTTACATTATTTCAAACTTAGTTATAAGAATTTTCAATAGGAAATGAATACAGTCACCAGTAAAGTTTGATTATAAGTTTGAACATTCAAGTATTGATAATCATAATTTTGACATTTGATCGAATATCAAATGAAAACTATTTGTTAAACAATAATCAAGTGTCAACTATGAAATTTTTTCATTTTGAAATTGTCCAACATATCATAGTGTGTTTTGACTAAACAATGAATAAGTTATAGCTGTTTTTGAATACAAAACTATTTTGGAGTGTTTTGTTTTAATAAATTGGTCAAATATTCCGGACAAATTTCATCTGTTCAGAATGATATACTACTAGAATGTATCAAAAAAGTAGTATATTAAGATGTGTTCACGGCAACTTTCAATCAAATCCATTTTATAATGGTGATTTCAAAGTATTACAGATTTTCATTAGCTGTTGAGAACAAAATGAACAAATTCATATTGTTCTCTTATTTCAGCCTTTTTTTCAAGTACACATATTTTAATCATTATATTTCTGGACAATTTAATAAGCTTATTTACATGTCAAATACTCTGTGTAACATTTAATTGCAATGGTGTAATCTAGATGAATTCATTCCTTTTTTCTTACTAATATCTTAAGTATCTAAATTATGTGGTGATTTTTTGTAAAAATGAGTCCCTGTCATCTTGTAGAAACATCCTTTCACTGTCTAATCTTTTCTATCACTACTGATACACTTACTACTTCAATTACATCTGCAATCTGTCTTCATAATCTCCTTCTCAGTATGATATACTGGTACAGTGTTGTGTACTATCTTATTTCTCAACCCATTTCTATTGCTGATCTTTCATTTATTCATTATCAATCAACTAAACTGTTTTACTGATCAAATCGAACGTTTATTTTAATCGAAATTCGGTGAAAAGAAAAATATAAATCTACCAGAAAGAGTTTATAAGATATTAAGTTTCGCCTTATATCATAAAGCGAGTGAGTGAGTCAGTAAGTGAGCATTTTCATAATAGAATATGAAACAAAAAGAGTTGTTCAATAATTTCACAGTCAGTTGTTCTTCGATTGATGTCATTCCGTGAAACTAAAAAACCTTTAAATTAGAATTTGAACGTTGGAGTGATTTGACTAACTATTCAGCATTTTACTATATATATACAGGTAATGCTCTAAAATATATTACCTATCTACATTTAATGTTTACATTAAAGCAGAATAAATCTCTCATATTGTTTGCAAAAATTATGTTGTGTAATTCAAACAGTTTTGAAATTCATATCTCATATCAATAAATCAACAAATATTAATTAAAAATAATTCAACTGTAATATCACTAGTCAATATTGCCTATCATTAAAACAAAAACTATTGATTAATTTTCAAAGTTAAAACGATTTTCCAATCAAATCAGACCATGATTATGTTTATTTGATCAATCATTTGGTAAAATGTAGTCAAAACTGTAGCCACAGTTCATTTCGTTACTATTGGGTGTTGTTGCTGTTATTCACAATGATGACGATGATCACGATCTATTGAATGTCATGCAGAAATCGGTTTCATTCATCATTCTTTTCTGGTAATCAGGGAAAGAAAAGTAGGCAATTAGTTTGTTATTGGTTGCAAAAAAAAGGATAAATAAAGAAAATCAATATTTCTAGGACAGATTTATTTTCAAAGCAATTACAAATACTTTACCTTTGATTATCGTATATACCATTTTGTAAATATTATTTATTATTATTAGTTATAGTTTTTATAACTAGATTCTTACTTACAGGATAAGGTTATTAACTTCATAACAAACTCACCTCCTGCCCTAAGGACCTAGGACGGGTAGTAATGCTAGAAGAGCTTCAGGTGGAGTCGTAATTGATTATTGTAAAACTAAAATTCTGCCTAAATATAGAATATTAAGTGAAAACATGAATATACCTTCAGATATATTTCAATAAAATATGATAACCGAATGTTGTTCTGACATTTCATTATTGTGTAGTATCGATTAAATTTGTTTGTATTTATTTTCCTTGGATATGTGCGGGTATACTGCTTAGGGTAACTTTCAGATGTACCTCATGATTCTTACTACGTTACGCTTGTATATTTAAAGTTTGACTCATTTTTAAAAAATAACTTCCTAATGTTATTTTCATTTGAATTAGTTTATAAAGTGCTCACATTTTGGCTCATCCGTAAATTTCGAATTAACGAAGTAATTTGACTACTTTATTTGTTTCTTGTAAGTAACTGATAACTATTGACTGGGAAACATTTGAAACATTTGAATCCCTTTTCTCCCTCTGAGACTAATTTGTTGCTTCAGAAATTCACCAAGGATGTGTACAGTTAGACGAAATCAGCAGATACATAATTAATTGATATCGGATTCAAACAAACGTAATTTCTTGATGCACTTAATTTTAAATGGATTTAATTCACACTGATTAATAGTGCAAATTTTTAAATAGATACGATCGATCTGAACTGATTATGCATAGATCAATAAATTATTATGTACAGTCAATGTATCTTAGTATTGTAAGATTAAAATATCACAAGCTACACTCTGATCACTAATTAAGGAAATCATAATATTTAATCCTATCACTTAACTTCGAAACTAATCGAAAACCAATTCAATAAACAAAGTGTCTGCTTAAAAAACGCTATCAACTACTGTGGAATAGATTCCATTGAATGTATGCTGAGTTTGATTGTGAGTATCCAGGAGGCGATAAAGCTGTTTTAGCTTATTTAACTACCTCAGTAGCAACATTTCTGATGCTGTGCTTAAAACCGTAGATTCGAATAACAAAAATAGTAATGAACTAAGCATAAGTTTTACCAACACTGAGGAAACGCCCTGCAAAAAGAGTTGAAAAAGTTCAGTCTCATGATACAAAACGAACCATTGCTATTGGTGGACTTGACATCCATATGTATTTGTTTCCCAGAGTCATTTTTCAGATCGAGACTCGAACCTAGTACATTTGATCTCTTGTCGATCCATTACAAAATTAAACAAACTGAGGATGATGATAATCAAGCAATCTGGGTTGAACATAGTATTATCCTAAGGATGATTACACAGCCTTTTAAAATTAAAAACTTATCATATAGGTTTTCAATACCAGATGGATCGACAGTTAGCTTGAAAGTGATAATTCTGAATGACTTAATAAGTGCAATGCATTTTGAATTGCCTATTACTTTTTAATTTTAAGGATGTTATTCATCACAGGTTGGTCGCAATTGTGGTGCTGCAGGAAACAAATAAGAACTGGACAGCCATCTTGTCCTGAGACTATACTTTTCAACAACGTATGTCCACTATCCAGGCAGGAAATGTATCAATGACCTCCAGACCTCTTGGAGAGGGCTTAACTTTTAGATAACTGAGTCGAAATTAAATGACACACAAGTCCAACTCCAACTAATTTGTGGTATAGATAGAATGTTCTACTTTCGAACCGTAATTAAGTGGCGGATACGCATTACTAAAGAGTACCATAGTATGATAAGACACTTATCTAGTCCTGTCTGATTTACAATAGTACATTGATGAAACCGCCGTTGTTACGCGCCTACGCGATCAATCTTTAATTCTGGACAAATGAGTTATTCTAATTTTCCTAGTCATTTCGTCATTCATATGTGTAACTTTGAGCAGCTGTGTATACTCTAGCTGTGTGTTAAAATGCTTGGTTTTATCTTTCTTGAGTGTACATATAAAGTCACATTTTAATTAAATTGAGTTCACATATTTATCATCTCCAATCCTGCTTCCCTGTTTCACATTGTCTGTTTGCATGAAAGAATATTTCAAATGAACCCTTCCAACTTAATTCATATTTGGATTTTTATTACTGTTATCGCCCAAATGAGTTAAGTCTAATGATAATATACTAAATTAAACGGAAGATAATAGTCATGGTTCATTCCTAACCACTCATTACAGAATCATAACTGAAGTCTAGAACCTTATCTGAGATCAATTTGGGAAGAATACAATTTCCAAAATTTTTATCATTTTGTTAATTTCATAATTTATAGATAACATACTCATCAAATTTAAAATGATCAAGACTTGATAACTCTTAATGTTTGCTCTTTACAAGCGAAAACAACGAAATATTCAAAAACATTCATGTTCAACAAAAACTTTTTGCCAAAATACACAACCGGTGTTGAGATTTCTTTACTGTAATGAAATTTTCAGCATTGAATAAACTTGATGGTTGTATTTTTATTCACATTTTAGAGAAGAAACTTTCTACCCAGTTAAATATCTTATATAATTCAATTAAAATGTAAAGCTTCAAAATAAAAGTTAGTTTATACAGTAAATTTCAAAAATCAGATTAAAAATATATTTCTAATGATGTGCTACTATTGAATTTGAAATTAAAATACTATTAATATATTGACTATATCGAGGCGATTGATTTAGGTTCTACATACCTCATCTATTACTGACCAAAATCCAGTCAAAATGTTAGCAAGTGGATAATTCAAACTACCACCAACTAAATAAATATAGATGATGGTTGGCAGTGGAATCTAGGACGCAGGTCTGTTCCTATTTGAGACTCATCAGCTGCATGTACCTGTATCCAAGTTGATGCTTAGGCGGGGTTTCCAACACAGTACCGTTCACTCCAAATACCATAGCATTCATCTACTTAACTGCAGAGTTCAGTTGAAGCTGATCAGTTACAGATCTAACTGTATATAGGAAGATTCAAATTACTAATACAAATGTATCGCCACAAATTAAATTTTAAGCAAGTAGGCGATTCATGAAACTGTTGGGTATAATCGATTCATATTCTTTGAAGCGACTTCATTCAACTGGTGTTGCTACTTAGGTTTGTCTTATGCTGTGTTTAATAAAGGTAACGGTGGTTTTTTTCGTTCAGAGATCAATGTAATTCATTTGCATGGTTTATTGTTTCGAACTTAATTAATTGATGCATAGTTTATAATGATGCTCTGTCTAAAAGTTTGGTTACAGAGTTTTATTAATGTTCTGGGCAATGTATTCAGTACTTATTATTAAACAGTCATTATGTACTAGACTAGTGATCAGATTAAACAAAAGTCTTCCTTCAAACTAATGAATTCTATTAAAAGTTATTTATTGATTTCACAAAATATTAACCATTAATCATTTAAACACACACCTATACTTACATAGTGGTATTAATCGTATTTAGTCAAGAATCTATTTTTGAAAGGTTTATTGATTCTTTTCGGATTAGTTAACAGTTATTCGCTTTTACATGTGATGTACTAGTGATTTTACCTTGTGATGTTGTATACACAATTTAAAAACAATCGATACGTACAAATAAAAGACTTTACAACATTGTATTATAAAAAAAAGTTACCTTTAATCCTTGTAGCTTTATTGTGTGATTTGCTGATAACCGAACCGATACTTTTTACTTTTCAGCCTCATTTAGGACAGGAGAAGACTAAAGTACATGGAAATGTAAAAGGACTCAACTGAAAAAAATAGGATGCTTATTAATATTGCTATTATTAGCTGCCAATAACCGACTTTAAAGTTCATATCTCATATTGATAAATATCGTACGATAAGGTCCGAAAACCAACAAACTGTGTATTAGAATATTTTAGTCAAATAACAAAGATAATTTTCACTTCAATAGCTGAAACCAATTCGACTATAACTCTGTATAAAAATACACTTTAGAAACACATATTGTGCTATCAGAAAGACCCATTATCTATACAACAATTAGAGACAAGTACAGTAGAAGTGACTGTACGAATAACATGAAATCCTTCTTGATATACAAATTGTTGCTGTTCATTTAAATTTTTTGTTCAGTATCGAGTTGTAATTTTCATTCAACTTTTATTATGTATTTTGATTTATTGTCAGTATTGTAACTAGAACAAAATATCTGTTCGGTTCTCCATTATAACTGTTTATAAATGATTACCTACCTACTTATATTACTCGACTTAAGGAATAATTTAGGTCTTTAGATCAAGATTTTATTTTTTCAGTAACAATAAAGTAATAGTAGGCCAACTACTGTATCTAAATATCCGAAATTATTTATTCAAATTTCAATGTACCGAATTGGTCAGAAGTTGAAATGAATCAATCAATAATC
This sequence comes from Schistosoma turkestanicum, assembly GCA_944470395.2. Classification (NCBI taxonomy): domain Eukaryota; kingdom Metazoa; phylum Platyhelminthes; class Trematoda; order Strigeidida; family Schistosomatidae; genus Schistosoma; species Schistosoma turkestanicum. The sequence continues at coordinate 33,222,044 of OX103973.1, forward strand.
TAATGCATATATACAGTTTAACCGTTTTAATTAAAAAATATTTAACTAAACTTCGGAGTTACATATTGGCTCCGGACAGGAACAGATAAAAATTTCTCGCCACTTATGATTATAATCAAATTAAATTAGATAAATGATTTCTTATCAGAGTTTATGGTTAATCATACTTGTAAATGTTATACTATACAGTATATTGTATTCAAGATTCAAGGTAGAGTTAATTAACTGTTTTGTTATTTATATATTCTACATACTAGTTTAAAAAAATCCCATCAGATTAAGATACAAATATGTCAGTGAAGAGTATTCTTTTCAATAAAATCTCATCAGATTCTTCAATCATGCATTCAAATTAATGATATAAACAAATGACCAAATGGAAGACAAATAAATCTTTTCAAATTATACTAAATGAACTAACGAATCCTTGAAAATTAGATTGTCAATGTTGTAATGATAATCAGGAACTGTCAGCTTGAATAAATCTTTACTTCAGATAATCAGAATGAATGTGTTCAAGCTGGTAGTTCCTGCATATCATTACAATATTGACAATCTTATTTTACAAAGGTTCCTTAGTTATATAGTACAATTAGAAAATATTTATTTGTCATCAACTTGGTCATTTGTTAGGATCATTAATTCGACTGCATGATTGTAGAACCTGATGAGATTTTATTGAAAAGAATACTCTTCATTCATATAACTATGGTTCTATGCAGTTAATTAGTTTAAAATAAAAAGTAATTTAATAATTCTTTCTTGAAAAAAAGCCAACGATGTAGTATATATTAAACGTATTATACACTCGCCTTATATTGTAGAAGATGATCAATATCTCTTTATTGTAACATGTGACCGAAAGTCATCACGATTGTAGTTAAAATTTCATCATGAGTTAAGAAATTTATACTTAAGTACTAAATTAAATCACGTACAAAATACTGTTAAAGAAGTACGTTTCAAGCTATTTGTTTTGATAGAGTGCTAATCGATCTTTAAGTAGTTTTAACAAAACGGGTGGAGTATGTAACTTGAGTAGATACAAAGAAAAACATGCACACATGCTGACACATTGCAAAAACATAAGATCTTAACGTTTTGAAATGGGTTTCCTTCTTAGTATTCTAAACCTGGCTAGATGGTGTAAAGCTTAACTTTTATTGTTGTTTCCCTCCAGCTAATGTTGTTTTATGCGTCTTCGGTAGAAGACAACGTTCGGATAATAAGGCCTTTTGGAAACACTTAGCTGTACTAATGTATTAAATGTTTGAGGATAGTCGGTAAGAAGCTATAGACCTGAGCTGTACACTTGTTTTTACTGTTTTGTTAGATATACTTGTAATCTTGACGGTACTCATGGCCCATTTGAATTTGAACCCGTATCACACAGTTTCAAGCCTGAGTTGTTACTAACGATCTACTAGGGTCGCTATTGATGGCTCGTATAATCGACATACTGATATCTTGAACATCCATCTCTAATAACCCCGTGTTAAAAACACCACAGGATATCGACCAGTGATCTTAGTCTAAGGCTCTTTAAGACAGCTTACTATACTTGAACTCGCAACAAACTTATCGTCAACTCCTTCCACATCAAACGAAACACTGAAGATTAATAAAGCGTATACATATACATTTATGCTTCACCTTGAAAATTCCATCAGTGTGATGACATCTGGAAAACCTTGGTCAGCGTTGGGAAAAATTGAATGACTTTTTTAATAGTTCACAGAATTTTGTTAACTGTCAAATTTGCTTTCATTTCAATAATTCTTGATAAACTCCACTAATTAATTATCATTAAGTGGTAACCATTATTAATCTGTTCTCATTACTCACTTAAATTTGTCAATGAGTTTTATAATAACCATTGAAGCATGTAACTATAGTTGTGAATGATTTAGTTTAATTTATTCCTGATGTACTTCATCTGAGTGTATTTGTTACCTAGGCAAAACCATTCAAATTTTTTGTACGAAATCGGACTCTTCATTTAAACAAACTTGGTACTAGTACTGTTTATTTAAGCTGTTCAATTTTTCATAAACTTATGGTTTAAATTGTTCAAATAAATAATATTTTCGAAATATAACTCTTCAAAGCAATAATATCTGTTTGAATTTTTAAATTTGAAAAAAGTCATAGTGATTTTTATGTGTGTAATATTTCAGAAGATTTTACCGATGAAACCATTAAATTATTTTCAGCAAAATTCATTGATTTGTTTAAAAAATATCAATAAGGGTTCATATTATTCGAGTTTGTAAAACAATGAACTTCAAAATCTGTTCATACAGACAAGCGTTATGTATGCATGATGTCAAGAAACCTTATAAATAAGTAGTGATCATTATGATTTGAAAATGAAGCGAAATTTTCTCATGTTTTCTGAATGGATTTGTGCGCACAATAGTTCATCTACTCAATTATTTCTTCTGTTCATATCTTCAATATTGATTGGTGTACACAATGCACAGAAATAATAATTATTTTTCATAGTTTGATCAATTTTTCTATTTTCGTTTCAAACTACATTCTAGTAGCTGAGTGCTGGAATTGAAAAATGATGCAACTGTTTTAGTTGTCTTATTTTAAATGTCAACTGTTTTATGATCTGTATAATTTAAAGAATCTAAATGTGAAAAACACTTTACAGGCATAATTGAATTAAACTTAAAAACTTATCTGTCTACAATTATTACTGATATGAAATGAAATTCATTGATTATGTGATTATAATCACTACTTACATACAGTACAACAATATCAATGATTACGTTACATGTTTACCAACGATCGATAATTGCAGTCAAAAATCATTCTTTTTAAATACAAACAATTCATAGCTAAACCATTATTTCAATTGTATAGATTCTCCTAGAAATTTATCAAAGCATTACTTATTTGTTGTTGTGGTATACAATATATGCACAAATACCATTGTTTACTTTATCATTATTGATCACAAATGTTTTTAAAAATTTTATTGAGTCATTATATTTATAAATGATATTGTTTAGAGAGGATTAGTTGAAGAAATTTTTTGTTAAATTGCATGTTCGATGAATAACATATCACATAAATGTAACTTATTGTTTTTTTTCTAAAATAAATTAAATCTTCACAGTAATTTAATTTCGATCTTATAAACCAGAAAAATGTCATTTTTACTCATTTTAAAATAATATTCAACAATATGATCATGAAAGTTTGGCAAAGAAAAAAAAAGTCCATTTTTGATTACATGATATTATTTCAAAGTTTCTTATAAATTTCTAAAAGAATGTAAGTAAATTAAATTAACGTCTAGATGATGAAATTCAACCATAAATTAACAACTGATCAGTTTCAGTGGATATATTGTGTTTGTTAAATGTTGTAATAAAATTTTACTTAAATTCTTAACAATCTCATATTTCCATAATTGGAATCACGAACTGAAGAGTCTCATACTTGGACAAACTAGCCTTCCGAAGATTCCAGGTTTCCAACGGTGGTCTAACTAAAAATCAGTGCGTGATTTCAAATCCCCGCAAATCCACTTCACTAATTCCATATTTGTCAAATAATTCCATTGAATGAAATAGTCATTTAAGAGAAAAACTGATTTTCTATTTAAATGGAATATTCACAATATTTTTGTGGTTACTGTACTCGCATCCAATTCGATAATCTCTATGTAGAATCGTTTTCAAGGCCTTATTTGATTGCATACTTCAAAGGTTTATTAAATGTGATTCTGTGTGCGTTGTGCTTATTCTAGATTATTGATGATTATTTTCGAAAGTCTTTTTTTAAAATTGTTTTGCCTTATACACAGTAATTGTTTAAGGTTTAATAAAGTTACTGAATTATCGGTCTCTTCCATATCGTAGATGAGATTCATTGAAATAATTGGTGAAATGTGTATCCAAAATCTGTTCTCTCCATAGATCTTCTGGTAAAGTGTATTTACACTGTATATGTGGTATCACTCTGGTAATCATCTTCTTATTCAAGAAATCGTTCAACTGCTTCAGTTGACAGGAAACCACAAAGATGACAGTTGTTAGATATCATTAACTTATGTATTTCGAATAATAAAATAATTATAAATATTTGATATTATTCAGAGGGATGTTAAAATAAAGCAGCATTTTCGCATACATATTTTCAGACAATAATTCATGCATCGATTGCACAGTTTACTTCTTATTTAACAATTTTTTTACTTGATATTATCAATTTGTCACTAATGTTGTATATAACTTTCGAAATATTAGACTTTGTTTTAGACAGAACTAACACTGTTATCCAAAAAGAAATAACGTCAATGTAAGAAAAGTAGTTACTTTGAATGACATGATTTTAAATATTTCTCTCATAATATAAACAATCTATTACTGAAACATATGCTGTTGACTTCTTGTTGATAAATTGATTGAAATGTGTGTTACGCTGTTATTACATTATTATTGTTTGCAATTTAGGAAATAATAATCGTAAACTTTGAAGTCTTGAGAGATAGCCATATTTAAATGTGATGTAATTCACCTCTCTCTGATTCATTTCACCTTTTATTTTGTCGTATATATCACTGAACCAATAGTAACTTGCAAGTAATAGGTCCGGTGACTATCACTTACTGATCTATTGCATGGAACATATAGCTTTTTACAACACGAACTATTCAATTATCCAGAACAGATTGGTCTTTAAAGTACAAGAAAGCATCTTTTTAGAGCAATCCTACGTTAAAGGGAATGCAAATCATATTTTTTCCATGGAATAACATTATTATAAGACAGGATACTTGTAAATTTAAGACAATCAAACTCATAAATTACAGTCAAGCCTAAGTTGAGTATATACCCATAATCGAAGTATACATGAATTTGCGATATTGTCTGTAAATCACCAGTAGAAAAGAAGTTCACCAAATAAAGCTGCCCATAGATTTCACGAGATTATATCAAGTCTCCATGTGACAAGTTTCAAGAGTTCGTAATGAACCCTTAGAATTAACATTCACATTCTATAAGGTGAAGACTTTTTTTCGCTACAGGCCGATTGCACACACTCCCACACTGTTTTAACGTTAACTGATTGAAAAATATTGAGCTATCTCAAAGAAAATTGTGCTCAAAACAATAAAGAACAGTGTGTAAATAAAATTTTGAAGAATTACAGTGCATACCTAAAATATTTAGACTCCATATATTCGTTTAACAAGAAACACTACACTCGTTGTCAAGATGTAATTAAACTGTGAGATGAAGCCCACTTATAAAAAGGCTTTGTCTGTGGCTCGCAAATAGCGAAAACAGGGGGAATCTCTTCTGTCTTTGTTGATAGACGAGACAACCACTTCTGTTCATCTACTACTTATGTATTCTTGAAACTTTAGGAAGTTTAGGCATTATATCGCTGATCACAGTAATCCATTCAGAAGTAGATAGTATTGTGTGATATGTACACCTTTTAATGTATTTTTGGGATAAGGGTAACTATTTGCGTTTCGCCTACGAATACTATGAGTGTCAATGGAGCATGAAGGACAGAGTGGGCGAAGAAATATAGAAAAGAGTAAGATGAGAGAACGATTCTGATGATGAATCAGCAAATGCTTTTAAATTTAACGATCAAATCTGTTGATAATGATCAACGGTAGCATCATATTAGAACAATTTGATACTCACAACTAGAAGCGCTAAAATGAGATTCAAATCCCATCACAGTCAGATTAGATTTAACCTGCTTAACTTAGTTTCTTAACAGCAACACACCCCACCTTACGGAGCCAGGAGTAGATGAATATGCCAGAATCAACTATAAATAGTTACCAGTAACACTGAAGTATAGATGCATACTAAATCAAACTTCCAACCTTGTTGACAAGGCATAGAGATGATACTGTTTTCAACGCTCTAAATATGAATTTAGGCGGATATTCCTTGAATATAGAGTTGTAAAGTATATATCTTTTCCCTTCAAAATGCTGAAGGGATAAAATAATTACAAACATATTTCATCGATGTAAGGCACTCCTAGTAAAATCTCTGAATATCGTTCAGCCCATGTTGGGTATTGAAACTTCATTCAAAATAATCAGCGGATTTTTCCATAACTGGCTGTTTAGGAAATGAATTCTGAATCATGAGACTATTTTAGGCTCTCAGCCTTTCAACTTTATTTGAATCATGTACTTGGAGCATCAAAGTCCTAATGTTTGCGAATGGCATAAAAATACGAAGACGCATATAAAACTATGGTGATAAGCTAAAATTACAGGAAGATTTAAAAGATCTGATTAAGTGGACAAGTAGATCGTTAGTGGGAGCGAAATTCAGTTTATGTGCAGTCATGGAAACAGTTCATTCTTACTGCGTGCATCACTTCACAATGGACGGGATGAGTCTTTCCGAAATCACAGCTCATTAGGATTGAGGAAAACTACAACAACTGTAGTGCAAGCTATCGTGACGACATTCCGATATTTTTGTGAATCCTTGTAACATAAAAGCTTGGATGAACCTTGGATGCACCTTAGCTTACACCTGTTATTCTTAATGGAGCATAGGCCGCCGACTAAAACTCTCCAACCAACTGTGTGCTGAGCCTTTCCATTTCTACCCAATTGCTAGTCATTCTCTGTATGTCTGTCTCCAATTCTCGTAGCTTTGTGTTCTTTGGTTTACCTCTTTTCTTTTGGCCTCGACGGTTCCAAGTTTATGAAGTTATAGTCGGTATATTAATTTGGACATACACAATATCGCTTTTGGAATGCAATGCTCAACCGCCTTAACTGTTTAAAATCCAAAATACACATTTTGAGATGGTTTGTGAAGCCGCGGATAAAAATTGTGAAACATTTTACTAACCAACATACTGAAATATCCCAACCTATTGTTTCTGTCTTAGCGTAGGTTAATAGGTGATCGAATATTAGTTTAAAGTATACTGAAAGATGGCTTTGTATTGATATATTTCATTCATTTCTTCCAGTTATAACTGATAATCCACAGACACACTCTTAGAAGGGTCATAAAAAGACCAGATAGTTCCAAGTCATTTATGGTCATGAGTTCCTGAAATTATCTACCAGAACTTGAAGGCGCAGTACATTATTCAGAAACATTTAAACCAAGCTTTGGCACTGTAAATGCCAAGGGTTAACACAAAATACGTAACCCTTTATTTTTATTGAAGGCTTCTGGACAACCCTACTGTTCTTCCTGAGTTGTTCTGACGTGGTTCGAAGTGGTGTGGATGCTATGTTAAGTCTAAAGATATTTCTTGAGATTCCATACACTGTAGTATCATTGCTTCCTAACCATATACTTCTTGTATTCGAACATATAGTACCAGCAGTTGAACAATTGAAAGCAAATAAAAAGTCTATGAAAGATAATTTGGTTGGGGTTGTATTAGTAAACCGTACAGACCCCTCTCCTTCTGCTCTTTACATAAAATATTTTCTTCTCCTAACTTCTTGAATGTATCCTGTAACAATTCTTGGAAGGAACACTGCTAATTATTGCGGTTGGACGAATCAATATGGATGATTGCGTCATTTCGGCTTAAAAACTCATAGATAAGGCCATTAAATCATGACAGCTCTAGAATATTGAATCAGGGTCCATTATAGTGGAAGGATATACGAGTGCATTATTACCAGACGAGAACTAAATCATCTCATAATCCACTGTGGAACAGTGTGATGAGTTCTTCTTAATCTATATACTATAAAGTATCAATATCAAACGAATTGTTTCTCATGTTTGTATCTAAGCTTGCAGAGATGGTAATTAGACATGGAGAGCTGCGCATGAGTTATTATCTCACTGAGATCAGGATCTAAAGCTTGAAACTCACTGGGACGATATATGCATCTTATCTGTGAATGTAGTTTCGTTCTCTATCTTTGCTCATTGCCCTATTCTTTATTGTTAAGCTGAACAGTTTGCTTGTGATCTGCTATGATGTAAAGTGTTTTAGGCACTTTGACACATCTTGCTTACACTAACCACTTCATATTCTGAACTGTTTCGCAAGCAATATCAATGCACAATTGTTTTACTCCTTAACTTTGATTGAAGCTATTGCAGAGGAGTATTAGATAAAATGAGATAAACTGGAGAAATTATATTTTTACAGCCATATGGCGGTCTCGAACAGTTAAGGTTATATGCTACCCATAATTATGGATAGACTCTGCGACAGCATATGCTTTAATGTATTGAGCAATCCCATAAAGAAGCGACATTTGGCGGATCATAGATTATGACCCTAGTCCTTTTTGTGATGAAAGTTGAATCTACGTCTCTCGTAAATGATGAAGAATATATGTCTCTCCTATTTGATATTAACACTCTGGAGAGGGCATAACTCTGCAAACCCAGCTATATACATATCAATGTCGCATTATGAAGCCGCAATATTCTTGAGACATGGTGTCTTTCTCTTACTTCTGTGATTGTTTTGATTTATCAGAGTTCAAGAGAGATATTTTTGTGGCTCAAAAACTTATGGCCTTTCAATGAACCCACCTTATAGTTACTTAGGCAAGTACCTATAAAGAGTTTCGTAATCTATCCTCCTAATACTCTGAGAGGCGCAGATATACATCCCTCGACCATTGGTTTCCAGATATGCTTCGTGCACAAAGTTTGTTAATCCATGTAACTTAGTTATTTGAGAATAAATTATTATTAATTAGAAATAAAACGAGTCATAACCTAAAGAAAAACTGGAATGTCTGTCAACAGAATCGGTCAACTCATTAGTCCGTGACTACAAGTGACGATGCATTTTGCATTTGAAAAGGCTTCGATCACTAATGTTTCGTTCGAGTCACCTCTTTCTTGTCAAGAACCTCTGTATACGCAATAAGTGATATGGTCTTCTCATAAGATTAGATCAGCAACCAAGATTTAAGAACGCAGAAGCCTGTAACCAGTATGTTTATATACTTCTTCTTTATGAAAGTATCCGAAAGCTTCCGCAGCTTTCAGAGAATTTATCAAAAAGATGTGACAAATTCTTCAGTAATGCAGTCATATCAATTACTGTTATAATTCAGCTTCAATTTCTCCCTGAAACTTGGAGGCAGGCTTAAATCATAAAGTGATTTAGGTAGTTAAAAGTAAACGAAACGACAGCAGTGTATCCATCCATGCAATTTATTTCACAAGGCTCTGTGTTTTCGAAGTCATAATAATTCATTTTCCCAAGTTCCTTCTGACAATGATATATCTACAAAAATACTGACTAGACCTTTTTGCATGAATGGGTGATCGTTAGGCCTTATATTACTGAACTGATGTACTTTACTCACTTGTTCATAAAACCTTAATCTACACTCTGCCACTCATCATTTGATACTCTGAGTATTCATCTGGAAGTATTTTCAAGTAGGTTGGATAAACTATCGATTTCCTGAACCCATCACATATTTCGGGACTGTTTTCTGGATCAAAGGTGTTGTAAAGATGGAAATCACATATGGGTGAATTATGAAAAGCGTATACCTTATCAGCTGAAGGTTAGTGGACGTTGAATAGTAGAATCCGTACAGGCTGAAATGCTCAGACCTAGAATTCATTTTCTCCAATGTAGTACGTTTCTACAAATCACTAAACTTCGGTGCATCCTTTCAGCCTGACAAATACTTGAGCAGCTAGGAGTAAGAAATTTCATCATACCAAACAGGATAACAAATCTCTTAGCTTATATATTTTTGTTGTTAGTTATAATACAAGGTGCGAATGATTTCCTTAACATCATTAGTTTTCTTCATCATAGTGATAGTATTATTTAATATCGTGGAATTTCATGAAACCGCGACCATATTGGTTTCAGTCCTCTTCTCCTTTCGTTTCATGAGTAATGGATAAAATAATAGGCTACTGATACCACAGATTAGCAAGAAGTGCGATTTTCGACGTACGGAGCATACTTTATCCGTAATCTTAGACGGAAATCAAGGTGTTAGTGCCCAGATTTTAACAAGACTACGAGGTATATTCTATTATGCACAGAATTTTAAACCTCTATCAATTCCTTTTCTGAACAGTGAACGAAGAACTTCGTATATAATAAAAAACTCACTTTCTTTGAAGTGATTCGAAATGACATCACTCACAAACCAGGATAAGTAGATAGCTCATATTTTCGCTTGAAGTAAATCCGGTCTTGTTACTAGCTAAACAAATTTCATACATGACGTAGTTTCCCTCTAAGCGAATGGGGTCCCTGTAAAATTACCTGTTAAAGCATGAAGAACGGTTTTACATTAAGAACAAAGACAAAATAAACATCTTGACTATAATGAGCACAAGGTTTCAGTGAATAGATTGATTAAATACTAGGGGAGTTAGAGAAACGTTCCAACAAGTAAAACGGTGTTTCATGCTCTGAAACAAACACAGGTGGAAACTTAGGACACTCAAATGTTACCAGTATAAAATTTAAAACCAACCGCGTTACAAACTGGTTAAGTGATCAGAATGCATCTAAAACATTATTCTATATTAAACTCATACTTCTGTTAACCACTCGCGTATAATACACTGCTTGCTGTGTGTCATACCTAACTACTTGATAGAAATTGTACTGGTTTTCATTGATGATAGGGCGTCAGTTTTGCTATTCGTTCATAAGTTAAATACGTAGCTCACAAACTTGATTGGCCGTCAGAATATATTTTAAGGACATTGATTCTAAGAATCCATTGGCCTAAAACTTAATGACAACCTCAACGTCTATTTGCTGTTTTCTATGTAATAAAAACTGTCCAATTCCTTACTTTGCCATTCTTGATTGCTGAATACTTTAAGCCACTGAAAATCCCAGCAATTGATTATCACCTTAGTCTCGACCTATCACTGATACGTGCATGTGAGTATGACCCAATAAGCGAGAATCAAGTAGAAGTAGATGCACCAATGGTAAATCTCATCAAGCTAACCTTCTTTTGGCCTACCAATCATTCAGTATTCATGTATAATACATATGTTTTCGAGGTTTTTCACTCATTTTATGCGCTTTTAGTAACTTTGGCAGTGGCGCTTGTTAAAATGAGGTGGAATCCATATTTCGCAACCCGCCCAAAAAAGTTGGTTCCGGAGTTTACGTTTCTCGGAAATACTATTGGGTTGGAGATTTTCTCTTACGATGTGAGTCAAACTATGTTTAGAAATAAATTATGTTCGGATTATACCCTTTAATAAGTGGTTTTTGCACTATGATATGTTTCTGACTGGTCTGTGGGTTTTTACTTCGACATGTAAATATAAGTTTGCTTTGTTTTCCCGTAACATTGCTTGTACTCGTAGTACAAAAACCATAGTTGATAAAAATTCCAAGTGTTCTTTTTGTGGTCCGTCAGTGTTATATCTCTTCCAGGGTATTCTGCTTCATGTGTTTTGCACAGTGATGTTCATGATTTGCTTCATAATTCTACTTCCATAAATGTCCCTCAAGTTTTCTGTCCCTTATGTAACTGTTGACAATGTCGTTTATCAAAACTAACAGACTATATGCATCAATCTTACTTCGTTTCAAAAAGTAAAGCATGGTCAAGTCATTATACCCCTTCATGAAGTTGAAGTCTTGTAGATGCAATATGACACTCGAATATGAATTTGATCAAGATGCATATTGCACCTAAGTATATTATTTTGTTTGTCATTAGAGTAAACGGAAGACAAGCTATTGAGAACTTTATTTTGTTTAGCAATTAACTACTGAATAGTTCGTCCAAAAAAGCAGGTTCTTCGGTTAGGGTTAAGTACATGGTTGTAGTCCATGGTTTGTGATATTGCGAAAATGCACCCATGTTATATCCCCTAAGCAACAAGCGTCTTATTGTTCTACCCTTACTTTTACTTAGTTCTACTTAGACTGCTTTGTTTTACATTGTCATCACTGATGTGTAGTTTAGGTACACCCGACTGCCTCGTCGAGCTGTTTTGTGGTGTAAGAGTAGTTTGGAAGAAAGCTAGGGGCGGCCAAACCAAAACATGGCACAAATCCACGAAGTCACTGACAGGTGGACTGAGTCATGTTGGTAGATGAAGGCTACCTGGTTGGGTTCCGCGAGACGAAAGTCACCAATGGTTAGAGACCTTGAACGACATGGCTCAGAATCGTTTGCAATGGCGCAGGTGCATCCACTGTTTGTGTGCTCTCTAATATTAACCTTCTGAATTCCTCATAATCTCTATCTTTCTCCTTCCATATTTCTCTCACTGAATTATACTTTTCGAATCATATCTTCGCTCCCTAATCTTCTCTATTACTGCTAATACTTCTACTATACTACTATGGGATTGGAATTAACAATTGCGTCTCTGTCCTAATGTAGTATGGCAATTGACCAAATATCTTAAGAGCAATGCTTGCGTTTGACGGTGCCATCAAGTAGATAGTTTGACCTTTTATTGGGTGAAGCATCAGGCACACGACCTATTCAGTGAGCTATGGTTTTTATTGTATGAATTGGTTGGAGGCTAAGGCAATGGACCTATGGAATCACATACTTCTTTTTTAAAGTCCACAACCACTCACCGAGGAAGTATTCACCAGTTAGTTGTCACACCACAACAAACTAGAACTAAAAGTAATGTCTGGCTCATTTCTCGAAATATAAGGTATGTGATGGTTTTGGAACCCAAGATTTGAGGGGAGGTAAAAGTGCATATGTCTGCCTCGTGTGACTAATATCAAGGCATATCTCCTAACAGCAACCACTGATCACAATAATCGCACGAAACCCTGTCTCGTTCACCTGTGGATGACTTCGTGGTCTCATTACTTTTCGGTTAAATCACCCGTAGCTCTCTTATCTTACACTCATACCAGCCAATATCGTATGAAAGCATACCATACATCATTCCTTCTACAACTACGTCTCCCATCGCTGTGTCTGAATATTTACAGATACGCAACGCAAAACCAAACCACATCAACCAGTATGCTCATAAACTCGTCAACCAACTACGAGTCATGTAATTTGGCATAGTAGTGTTGTTCATTCTGAATTGTGTAAGTCCCAGTAAACATCAGATTCTGTAAAAAAAAAACGCATTCCATTCCTAATTTGATTGAATTCAGTCAAAATCGTATGACTGCTTGGGACCAAGTTATTGGGATTGCAAAATAAACACTAATATAGCTTAAGCACACCATTCTACGTTGATATTATTATAGGATATTTCACAGTTATATTAGTCACTATCATTTTAGTGAACTTCTTACATGTATTTCCTCTCCGATAGTGACGCTGCAAGTGTTGGCTTTTTATTATGACGATTTTCTTATTGCCTTTGTTATTTATACTATTTATTTCCAAGGTTATGCATCTTTTATTTGTTATAGGGATGGTTATATACACGCTGGTCAAGTTCTTCCAGCTCAAACTATTCTACAACCATTGCAACAGCCTTTAATAATGGATGCAAACGGTGCTGCTCAACCAACTACATTCGCTGTTCAGGCTAGCGATGGTAGTTTGATTCCAGTTCAACTAGCTACGTCTGCTGGTGGAGGTCAGGTTATCATGTTCCTTCCAAGTGCAGCTCAGCAAACAATCTATACAACTCAGCCTATAGTCTCTGCTGCAACCACCTCTTTGGACGCTAACCTGACGTCGGGCCAGGGGCAGATTATAGGAACAACAGTTGAAGACGAAACGCACTTACTTCAACAGTTGCAGCAGTCTTCACAAGTTCAAGTTATTCATCAGACTCAGTCAGCATTATCTCAATCTGTTTCAAATACTCAAGTCGTTCAGGTCTCTAGTCCACAATCTGAAGCTGCAATCGGTCAGCAAGGAATCTCCACACAAGCATCCGCAACAGTGTCACCTGGTGTTGCTCCTGGGGGCGAGGAACCTCTTTACGTTAATGCCAAACAATACCACCGAATTCTAAAGCGTCGTCAAGCTCGAGCAAAATTAGAGGCACAAGGTCGTATTCCGAAGGAAAGACGAAAATATCTACATGAATCTAGACATAAGCATGCTATGAACCGCATACGAAGCTCTGGTGGTCGATTCTTTTCCGTACCATCTTATTCCGATGCTAATAACAGTACTGCCTCAACCTCTTCCAGTAATTCATCAGCGATAACATCTTTCCAAACAAATGAAGATTGTAAAACTAAGATTTTGTCTAACTGATGTAAGTTAATTTACATTTACATACTTTTCATGCTATTCTCATTCCATATATTATATGTACGAGACTTAATTATGGAAAACGTAGTCCGTCTGCAGAGTTTGCCATATGTATATTTGTAAGTTGTGATCTCAGACTGGCATTCCAATGTTGATTTTATAAATAGGTTCAGGTTTTTTTGGTTTGGAGTGTTTGTCTTATGTTTTCGCATCAGTCGTAACTTTTGTATTTTTGAGGTGATGTTCCGTGATTTGATTTAGTCACTATACAAGTAAACGGTGGTTTTTTCGCGGAATATTTATTGTCTTTATGTTATTGCATTCCTAGATCCTATCTCAACGCTGCTGATTTCCCCGCAAATTCAACTTTTCGACAATCTGGAAAATGAACCACCCCCTTAGAGATTAAAATATATTATTACAACTTATTTGCAAGCTGGAGTACTAAATATATTCAAATTATCACGTGAACAGACATTGCTAACGGTTATGTAACCCTGAAACGTGTCGACATTGATCATCACGTCATTATTATTATCACAACCTCAGTTTTGTACACATCTATTTTCTATATGGTATTTCGTATATTCTCCGCATGCTTGTTTGTAAATAGTTTATTTATTACGACTTGAAACTTTCCCATAAAGTTGAATCTTCTGTTTTAACTTTACTGTCTTTATATTTACGATACTAATTATCTAATTTACACAAAGATAAATGCACTTTTTTTTCTATTAAAAAGTATTTTTCGAAGCCGTTTAATTTTTCTCCTTATACCCTTTACTAGCAGCAATAGTTATATCGGCGTGTTGTGTATAATTAGTCCTACCGGATGGTATTGGTCAACATAATCCGTTAGCTGTAGTAACGTCAATGTACGTAATTTGGGTTATGTGGTATATCACAGTCAGTCAGTTACAACATAGAATTTCGTACGTACATACATCAGTTCAGGTAGCCATACCACTTCAGCACACGGCCGCATTTGCCTATTAAAACCCTATAGTGATAGAGGTAGTAGAAGTTGTCGGAGAGATTAGGGTTCGAAGATGTTATTCAAGAACTATGGTCTAGTGAGAGAAACTTAAACAGAAAAAGATAAAGGTGATAAGGAATTCATGAGGTTATGCTTTGACAGAACACAAAGAAGGGATGCACCATAGCAAACGGTTTTGAGCTATGTCACTCAGGGTCTCTAACCATCGATTACTGTCATCTTGCGGAACCTAACCAGGTAGTCGACACCTACCAGCATGACTCAGTACACTTGTCAGTAACTTCATGGATTTGTGCCACGTTTTGGTTTGGCCGCCTCTAGCTTTCTTCCAACCTATCCCTACATCGCAAAGTATAGCTCGACGCTGCAGTCGGTGGTTAGACATGCATAACACATGTCCCAACCACAATTGATGAAGTTTCAATACTTCATCTATTGATTTGCCATCCCTACCTTGTACTCGTTTTCTAATTACAGCGTTGCTTACTCGGTTGTCTCGTGATACACGAGCAATGCTTCGGAGACGACTATGATCGGAAACCAGCAACTTACGGATATACACTCTGGTTGGCCATGTTTCACAGCCATGAAATAGGACGGAGCTAACTAATGTCCCTACCTTCGTCCTTTTGCTTAGTAGGCGAATATCTCACCTACGCCACAAGTGACGCCGGTTGACAAAAGCCTCTATCCGAGCTGAGGTTTCGTCAGTCACCAAGCCATCAGCATTGGTGATAATAATTAAATAAGAATGGAGAAAGTGGAAATCCCTGACGTACTCCATTTGAAGCAATCAGTTTGAATGACAGTTCATCATAAGCTTATATAAAGTAAATATACTTCTCTGGCACACCTTTTATTGATACACTGCCACAGAACCTCGTGATCAAAATAGTCCAATGACGCTCTAAGGTCCAGGGAAACAACTGCTGTCGGACGCCTGTGCGTCTCTGTTCTAAGACTAGCAGTGAGAAGATGTGGTTTATTCAGCCTGGTCGGTAACCATTCTGGTTCTCTGTAGTCCGCTCTTCACGAGCTATAGTTAAGCGTCTAAGGATTGTCGAGGCTAACAATTTAGACACTATATTAGTCAAACTTATTCCTCTGTGATCGTCACAAGAGGACTTTTGTCCTTTCTCGTACATTGGAGCATTCAGCGGCTGAGACCAGTCAGATGGGAATACGCCCAGTTCCCAGACTCTACCTGAGATCTCTGTCAGCCTAACTGCTAAAACTGGACCACCATCCTTAAAGATCCCAGGGGTTAATCCGTCATTCCATGCTGCCTCGGGGTGGGCGTCACTACATCGCTGCCTAAGCGTCTTTTTAATTGTTCCTGAAATATATTCCTGGCTTTGTCACCAATAAGTAGAACCCTAAGAGGTTTGTTACGTCCAGCAACCCTCAAACAAATACGCGCTGGCACCAGAACATGGTCTAAATCTAAACAAGCGCTCCAGGTTGAGCGGCAGTCTTCAACAGAGCCTCTCCATCAATGGCTTATAGCGATGTTTTCCACTTCGGTCAGCTTTGGGGGTAGCCAGGTCATGAGATGTTTTTCCTTGTGTCTGAAGTTAGTGTTTGCTAGAAATAGGCAATTACCTGAAGCAGACGGTCGCCATTATCTGTTCTGTTAGCCATGACACCATAAGATCCAACCAGGTGTCTTTCCTTTTCACTCAGTCAACCTATTTGAGCATTAAAGTCACCAGCCATTAGTACTATATCAGAGCACTTACTTTTGGAAGAAGGTTAGAGCGGTATCTGTAAAACTCATCATTTTTGTGGTCGAGTGAGAGCCTATGGCGAACTGTCATCGGATTTCTTTATTCAAGTGGTGAACGTCAGGGATGCCCACTCTCTCCATTCCTGTTTAACATTGTCGTAGACATGCTTTAAGTGTTAACTTACTTTGACTTTGCAGGAGTGAACCTTATACCACGAGACACGCTTGTTGATTTAGAGTAAGCTAATGACATAGTCCTACTCGGCTAAGACACTGACGAAATGCAGAGTCTTCTGACTACCCTAAGCAACAGTGCAAGCATGTTCGGGATGCGGTTTTCCTCCTCGAAATACAAAATGTTGCTTCAGGATTGGCCTGCGACGGCACCTGAACTAGTGATAGGGAGTGGCGTAGTTGAGAGTATAAACCACTTCACTTATCTTGGGGTTATCATCAATGCTGATGGCTTGGTGACTGACGAAAGCTCAGCACGGATAGAGAAGGCTCGATTGGCTTTTGCCAACCTGCGTCACTTATGGCGTAGGCGAGATATCCGTTTGCTGACTAATGGACGAATGTACTGCGCAGCAGTTCGGTCTTTCCTATTTTATGGCTGTTAAGAGTAGAAGACATTCGTAGGTTATTAGTATTCGACTATAGATGTCTTCGAAGCATTGCTTCTATATCCTGGGACAACTGAGTGAGCAATGCTGTCGTTAGGAAACGAGTACTATGTAAGAATGGCAGATCAATAGATGAAGTAGTGAAACTTCATCAGTTGAGGTGGTTGGGACATGTGTTATGTATGCCTAACCACCGACTGCTGAGATGAGCTATGTTTTGTGGTGTAGGAGTAAGTTTGAAGAAAACCAAAACATGGCACAAATCCACGAAGTCACTGACAGATGGACTGAGTCATGTTGGTAGATGAGGCTGCCTGGTTGGGTTCCGCGAGACGAAAGTCACCGATGATTAGAGACCTTGAACGACATGGCTCAGAATCGTTTGCAATGGCGCAGGTGCATCCACTGTTTGTGTGCTCTCTAATATTAACCTTCTGAATTCCTCATAATCTCTATCTTTCTCCTTCCAAATTTCTCACTGAATTAAAATTCCTGAATAATATCTTCAATTCCTAATATTCCCGATTACTAGATATTCTTCTACTATCTCTACTAATATGGTATTTGAACTGACAATGGCGTCTGTTTGCTGATGTGATACGGCAACCTGAGCTGATGTACGGACGTACGAATTTCAACGTTAATCCATTAGGTTTAGTATGATTTCATGGGTATGAGTGCGGATGTCACCTCCCGTCTGCTCACACCGTGGAAGGGTTCTGTTTGTCAGATGGGCATCGACCTCGTCTCTTACGAAGGAACTCGGCTTTCTTCATGAGACGTCATAATTCTTCTGAAAGTAAACGTTCTAACTCCTAAGATGGGGTAAAATTTTTGAATTATGTTTTCTGGTTAGCGTTTATTTAACAGGTTAGTTTTCGACGGTATGTGGACGCCAAACTCAGGCCCAACCCTTCTCCTTTATCCGGGCTTGGAACCGACAGTAGCTTTGCGAGGACTCCAGGTACAGTTCGTTTATCACAACTCATAACTCACTGTGACGAGAAATTGGATTAATAAAGTAGAACTGGACTATTACACATTCGAGAGATGAAGCCATCAATCATAAATAGCATAAGCGGGCCTAAAAAGAATGCGTGTTGGTTATTAGTTAGCAAAGTGACACTGAGTCCTATTAGGCTCAGGAAACTACATTTTTTCTTGTGTAAACTTCACTGAAGGGCCTAGGATTGCGTTTTGAATTTTCAAACGTAACATCATAAACGTGTAGTGAGCATTTTTGTCAGAATGTTTCCGGCTATGTGCTGAGCATTTCATATAGTCTGTTTCTTGTTATGAATTTAATACCCGTGAGAATAATCGCGTAGATCACGCTGGTCTACATAAATGTTTTAAAACCATTTTGTAAGCTAATCTGTGACGAAAGGCATTTTGATTAAAAAGCGGTCAAGCCTTCCTTAAAAAGTCAGTTTCGTTGTTGCTCTGAGTTGTCTTCGTGCTCAAATGAGTATTCAGCTCTTGGCTGTGTAAATGATAGAACTGTTGACTGGGTGTAGATTGGTAATAAGAATAATTATGCATAACTTAAAGTCTGGAGTGATATGGAAACTTAGACGGATGCATTTCTGTACCAGGTTCAACAGTGTAATTAATGAAGATAATTAACTTTACTCAATGTAAATGTGGCATCATAAGTGAGCACATATGTACAGAACCACTTACTGAATTCTAGGAGAATAAGTCTCAAGGGAACGAATATATTGAGCAACCAATATACAAGGAGTGAAAAATGCCACACAGTAACCAGACACTTTCCTTTATTGTAGTAGGGTATCCTGTGGTAATTCAGAGAATATCCAACCAGATACAGTGCCAGCTTTGTCTTGAAACTAGAACAGGCAATCGAGATGTTAGGAAGAGGTTACTCTAAATAGATTTACCAACAAGTGGCAACCAATATCATGTTTATCCACTCAGGATTGACTGAATAGTACCAATCAAGTTGTAGTGCAGTCACCAAACTAAGCGACTCGATATGTGTACATTCTATTTAGACGTTAGTTGTCAAGGGTTATTCCAGATAAAAACATTTGAAAACAATTTTATATATCAAGTTTACTGAGCGAATCGGGTCGTTGAGATACTCAAATATCACAGCCTTCAGAAGAACAACAATAATATCATTTACTTTACCGTGGCTGTTGTATATAAACTGTGAAAGAAATACTTAGTGACAACTTTTCTCGACCTAAACAAATCGTAAGTTCGACTAGTTTCTCCTGAAACCGTGATATAAAAAGCAATAAACGTACAAGGTTTTGTGCTGTAATTATGGAAATCAAGTGATGTATTCGGTATCTGTGTATGGTTAGTTTGGTTATAGGTATTTATGGCAAGGCCAACAAAAAGTCAAATGTAGTTAATTAATGTCATGCTTTGAGTGTGGTACTTTATGAAGTTCGCTGTAGAGTCAATTAAGACTGGTCTTGTAAATGATATTTCGATTATCAGGGCCCAAGTGAGTTGGTTAGCTTACGTCGAAGTTGAACTTTCTCCGTATCCAAATTTTGTGATTACTTTGATTATCGTATAGAACGAAACTTCGTTGCAGAAGTATATTGGCAAGAATGAAAGGAGAACCATAAGGCAGCTAAAGCCTCGTGGGTCAGTTAAGGCGTACAAATCAGTGATGAGCGCTGTAGTTCCGTAACTTTGACAAGAGTTGGTGAAATATTTGAAATTCGGAAACCTGCATGCAAAATGATTTGGATGAATGAAAACAGACAATACCAACAGATGACTAACATATTTCCAAATAAGCTGTGTAAAATCTCGGCACAAGTAGTGATACTAAATAACTGTGCTACAAGTTTACGGAATCACACCCCAATGTTTTAACCATAAATGTTATTGAGTTATGACTCCTACCTCATCATAAATATTTTCTGTCCTGCTTCTCGCCCTCTCTCCTCTTTCTCGGTTCATCGTGACACACTAGCAAAACCACATTATGGTCCTACCCTTCAAAAAACACTCCTAATCTTTCAGGGAGACTTACAGTCATTTTATCGGGAATCTGAAAAATGTCATCAAAAAAGGAATATGCATTTACCTCATCAATTCTTGTAATATATAGCTCTAGGCTTAACTTATTCATTACAGACTGTCAGTCGGCAGCGATCTAGTAGCACTGTTTGTTGCTGGAAGTCGCTGAGTACTAAAATAGCAAAATGTCACGAAACGATTATTGCGTCACATCTACAATTCATAGGCATTACAAGAAGCCATTTCATCAAACAAGTAGAAGTTTGGTTTAAGTTATGTCACGCTATGCACGATAACCTCCATCTTCCAAGTAACCAAAGAGATGTCATCGTAGCGATGCATGATTCAGGATGAATATCCAATGATATCGTGCTCTACAGCGATTTAACAGTTGGAATAATTTTTAAACATGCTTAAATGAAGTATAATAAGTAGTATAACTTCTGTTAATAATTTTTTACAGTATACATACTCTAGATTGGTCATATCAGCTTAAAAAAAAGAACGAGTTTGACAGGATTCTCAAATATTTTGCCAGGTATGTTTGTAAACATGAACGTAAATTCAGTGCATCAGGATCAGATTCCTGCCTTCACGATGTAGATATTATTAAGGGTCAGTATTCTTCTGAGAATTTTAAACCTTCTGAGTCACCTCAACCTAAGTAAAGAAGACGACTTCAGTCATCTATGTGCGATCAGTTCGAAATAATTTTATGTTCTATGTTCAGACATTGTGACTATCAGTCGTGATTTTGATTCCGCGAGCGTTAAAACTTCACAGCTACCGTTGTAGAGAATGGTATCCTTCAAGACAAGAGTTAATCTAAAACGAACGATTGTAATTAAGACCGCTCCTATTGAGTAATACTCCAACTCGTAGCAACAACATGCTTCTTTGTAGTTCCGCAAACAGCTTACCAACGAATGTATTGGAAAAATGTGCTTGCACCTATATCTCGGTTGTTAAATATACATTCCAATTATTCGATTTAAATACCAAGCATATCAATAGTATTCTGCAGTGCATCTGGTCCAACAGTGAATTAAAAGTACTTCAACAAAATGACAATTTCAGTCGTCAGGAGCAAATAGCCAGCTACCATTCGTTTCTGGAGGCAGTATTTATTGACTAACAATCAAGATAAGTTTCAAATGATAGCAACGTTATTGAGATTTTTTCCACTGTTCCAGATAGTCTTCATAAAGGGCACACTGATATTTATGCTTTCTGCAGACAAGTATGTCACGAAGATATTGTAAGATCAATAAAGTACTTTAAAGATACAATGTCCTTATATTATTATGGAATCAATATCTGAAATTTCTGATCTACAGTACACATGCAGTCATGTCAATAAAATACATTGTTCGTTTCATGTTTTACGAGCACGTCTTAATACGGTAGGCGTGAACGGTACAAACTACTTGCTGTAGCTTTACCTGCTGTTGTTCGTGAATGATTAGAACATCTTGTGAATACCAAGCCATCTGATACGCAAGCTTCGCGTTTCATTATTCACAATAGTCAGGTTCACTCGAAAGTACGAGTGTCTGACAACACGGAACGCTTGATATATTAGGGACCGATGGACCGATCGAAATTTAGTGACGGTTCACTGCTGTCAGCGACATTTCCGAACTCTGAGAAAACACACAAACAATCATGTGAAAACTGTTCACAAACACCTAAAAGGATATCCTAATATAAGCGATCCTCTGAAGTAAACAGTCTGAAGTAAAACAGACTTGGACATTTTCTTTCATCCAGATGACGCGATAAAGGATATATAGCATTATCCAAAGCTTAAGGCAGGAAATTCAGTTGGGAATATCATAATTTTCAGTGTTTAATGTCACTCTAAACACTTTTGAACGGTCTCACAAAGTCAGTAGCTAAGATTGCAACCGTCTACCATAAAATCAGTAAGTTATGGGGCGCCATCTCTGAAGCATAAATAGAAGCTCACATTTCTGAATTTTGCAATAGTAGGCTCAAATTCTGCTCCGTTCCGCAGGTACTGGAGAGGAATAACCTGTTCACTATTCCGCGAATAGTTTATCCTTAACAAGCTGAAGTTCTGTTCCTCATATTCGGAAATAGTGTAGTATAAATAACAGTTTTCGAAACCAAAGGCGGTCTCATGATATCTATTCACAGTGCTCTATAAAAAATAGTTTGTTAATTCCAGGCAGCAGATTTCTAGGCTGTAACTCATTATTCTATATTTGGAGTTTGAGGACTTAACCGTTCAAGGTCGCCTGTTGTCGGTGGTTTTTGATTCCAGTTTTTCCTTAACTATTTTACTCTTAATGTCCACCAAGCATGGAGGTAAGTGTCTTAGTATTTTACACATACCATTGATTACTGCGTCAAAGCCTAGGTTGATGTTACCCATTAAAGAGATATTAAACAATCTGAACCTCATAGCTATAAATGAATATTAGACATGCTACAATTTTCTCCTGGTATAATGTATATATGCAGCTATATGGGTAACCTTTTGTAGCTGTGTACGCGGTAGTGGGTACTTTGAGAAATAAAGACTTGAGGTTCGAAGCAGTTGTTTATTAGGTCACTTAGATTTTTAGTGTTACTCCACTTTGATTATATTTCCGAATTTATCGAGAAATGCATTAAGTACGTATCCAGATATTTAATATCTGACTTTTCGTAGAACTTGGTTGCTTGAGTATTGTTCTTCAACATTTTTACAAACTTTGAACTTCTCTCATGACACTTTAATTCTGAGTACAATACTCAGATTATCCACTGACAAGATAAATATTTAGACTAACTAGAAAGCTTTTCCATATCAGGCTCATTTAACTTACTTCGAGAATTGCTTATTACCTAGTGATTCATTTACTTGAGTTTTGAAATAATTAAGCTACTATTCATAAGACTGAATGCATAAGAAACTGCCTAACGTTAATAAAATGCCACTAATTACTAACCAAGATATGTAACTAGTTTTTTCTCTCAAAATTTTTTGGTGGATATGGTTACACATCGTTTTACCTACTCCAACTGTCGATATGCAATGGACTGCTTCGTGTAGGCATGTTCATGTTTACTACATTTTAGCAGTCTTGATTACCGAAGTGCATTATTGCCACATATTGAGCGATGACTGATGTAGGCTTTACGCAACGTAGCTTGGGTAGCTAAGTGTCTTAGTTGAGATGATATTTTCCCTTCCTCAGTTGACTTTTATGGTTTTGGATTTAGGGGGATAAGAAACATATCCTAACTACTCATGTGTAACATGGTCACAATATGTATATTGTCTGTCAACAAGATATGGTTTGGAGGTCAAATCTTCCATAGATCGTATTCAGTAGTAGGAATTTTCTTATTGTAGTCAAATATAAAAACTCAAACCCACTCACTATCGCCTAGCTTCTTTCACTACTTATGAATTACGGGTAAGAGTAGGTTGGAAGAAAGCTAGGGGCGGCCAAACCAAAACATGGCACAAATCCACGAAGTCACTGACAGATGGACTGAGTCATGTTGGTAGATGAAGGCTACCTGGTTGGGTTCCGCGAGACGAAAGTCACCAATGGTTAGAGACCTTGAACGACATGGCTCAGAATCGTTTGCAATGGCGCAGGTGCATCCACTGTTTGTGTACTCTCTAATATTAACCTTCTGAATTCCTCATAATCTCTATCTTTCTCCTTCCATATTTCTCTCACTGAATTATACTTTTCGAATCATATCTTCGCTCCCTAATCTTCTCTATTACTGCTAATACTTCTACTATCGCTATCACACTTGGATTTGAACTGACAGTTGCGTCTCTGTGCTGATGTGGTATGGCAACCTGAACTGATGTACTTATGTACGAAGTTCTGCGTTGTATATGTCTGTCTTTCCATGAATTATGAACGTGGTGCTCTGTTTTACTTATATGTAAACATTAGTACGAAGAATCAATAATATGTGTGCGACCTACAATAAAAAAACGAGATTATGAAGACTCAGAGGAAGATAAGTGGATATAACGAAAAAAACAAAAGAAATAAACATTGAATGAGTACAAAAATAATGATGAGAGAAGTAGTTCAGTTAAAAAAAATACAACCGGAAAGGATTCTTTCCGTTAAAGAAGTTTCTCCTACGTATGTGCAAAAATTAAACAAAAATCACGATTGGATCACCCTTGGATTTTGTTCTAAACCATGTCTGATAGCTTCTCAGGCCATTGCGGTACATTATCTCTAGGAGTCCAACCAGTGTTCACCGAGGATTCACAGATGTCAGTCGTGAAAATTGTCGGTCAGAATGAAAAGTAGCCTGTTCTTCCCGCGTAAATCATTTCCGGTTTTGAACAGCCTGCGAAGTATGAAGGAAGCCGATAGTTTGGACTCTAATGGAAGTAGACGTACCCTCAATAATTGTTGTGTGGGTGACGTAAACCTTTTCAAAAGATAGGTACGACTATCGCTTCGTTGGAACACTATAATTGCCAAAGTTTTGCAAACGACTCGGTCAAATCCTTAATTAGGTCACCGCCATCAAAAAAGAAAGCCGGAGGTAAGTCATTTAGGCCGTTACTTGTGTCGCTTCAGGATTTAAAGTTCCTTATGGACTCCCACCTTGTTAGGTGAGCCAATCAACACCGATCATGCAGAACAAACTCAATCCGATTGTTGTCTCCGAGGTGGCAGACTAATTGAACTGATCCCCGAAGAACGCTGTCCGTCCTCCAAGAAGTAGGCAAATGTTGTTGGTCAGCTTCGTAGATTATTTCATTTACATCACACTTACTGCTAGTAGTTCGGAGCGTAGACGAAAATAAAGAAAAGGCGTCATTTCTCACGCTTATTTTTTTCCACTTTGATGGAGCTTTCTAATCTATCAGTACATAATTGACTGTTAATAAAGATTCAGTCGACCAATGCTGCCACAACTCTAGAGCTCAAAGTGACACCAACGTTAGAAACACTAGAAGATACCAAAAAGACCCCGAATAAACGCGTATGAGACAAGCTTTTTGAAGCGACGGATGTATAGTTCTTCACTTAAGTGTTTATTAGGGATCTCTGATAGACACCAGACATGGATGTTATGATTTTTTAAAGACAGCTAACTCTGTCTGATATCCGTTTTTCTGCGAACATTAAAGGAGATCAGTGTGATTGGCACATATGGTTTTAAGAAGGCTAGTTCAGAATTCCTATTCAATGGTAACATTGAACATTCGACTAAGAAATAATTCGAGATCATTCAGAGGAGATATATTTTACACCATAGGCAATCTTCTGTATGAGTTGAAAAATAAAAGAATACACAAAATGAAAATAAAGAGGAATAGATAAGTAATGTGATGCAAAATAAAAATTTATGTTACCAAATAATTGTGAGAATGCTAATTGGACCGACAATAATTTCTTCCTGTTGTAATCATTTGTTTTTTTGTATGTGCTACAATATTGTCTGGGTGCCCAGACCAAAGCAAGTGGTTTTTTAAGAGGAACTACTTCCAGAGATACAATTTACAAGTCGGTGGAGCAACATCAGGAGATGCGGTCTCATCGTGGACAGTGATCAAGTGTAGGCTCACGCGCCATTTATTATTTTAGGATGGAATTAGAGTTTCCCAACTCCTCTAGATGAATCCTCCCGACCATAACTGATATTTTAGCGTGGTGGATGGACTTGCCTACTGTCATGACTCAACCGAGCTATATTAGTTGGAACATACGTTTCTTTAGGTCCTACTAAGCATCAAATTAAGGTCTGAGGGCAAAGGCGTACTGCTAACTGTAGAGGGGTGTAACAGCAGTAAGATGTTTCCCTCGGACAAACAGCATCTGCAGCGATGCTACCTTTTCATGACGGAACGAAGGAATTAGAAAAGTTCGAACATAAATTGGTTTCATCTCACCTTACCCCAATGGATTTTCACCTCTGGCCGCTCGCGACTGGCCTAAAGCAGTTGTCCTTTGGGCTATGCGGTCACACTCCCAGGTCATTAAGATTAAGACTAATCCAGCATTCTGTTTCGGGTCCTTCAAGAAAAAGTACTATCCTATGATGTGGGAAGCCAGAAAGTGACAACTGCCATCATACCCCCAATAGCACACGAGATCAATTTGTTCATGATCAAATCTTTCCCCCTACCCCTTAATAACTCTCTTATCCTCACGGCTGACCCTTCTCCTAGGTCCTTATAACCTGGCACCGCTAATGCTGACGATTCTAGTTCATTATATATTATTTCTGGTTTCCTGAAATGACGTTCTAAACTACTTGTTGCAGCTTTTAATGTTCAGATTATTCGATTACTCCTGTTACCCGTAATTGGCGACCGACCTGTATTCTCCGGTTAACTCTGTCCTGGACCTTCCCTTCCAGTCCTACCCAAATTCTGTTCATTCTTTCCATATCTCTCTCCGATCCTCGGCTTAATGTGTTCCTTGATCTGCCCCTTTATTTTCATCCTGATCGTTCAGCGTTAGCTCTTACCTTGTGACGCAGTTGGGTGGTTTCCGCAATTTATGTCCTATTCACCTCCGGCGCTTTTTCCTAATTCCCTCCTCAACTGGAGTCAAGTTTGTCTCCTCCAACAGTAGGCTATTGCTGACGGCGCCTGGCCGACAGATCTGCAGTATCATGCGTAGACAACCAATAATAAACACTTGTATCTACTGGATGATGGCCTTCATAGTTTCCCAAGTTTCCGCTCCATACGATAAGATCGTCCTGACGTTTGTATTGAATATTCTGACCTTTATGTTGGCTGACGGTTTTTTGAGTCCTGGTTGTTCTCCAATTGTAGAAATACTACCCCTGCTTTTGTGATCTGTGTCTTTAAATCTGCACCAGATTCTCCTTTCTTACCAATGATGCTGTCCAGATGTGTAAGGGTTTATTCGTCTTCTAGAGTTTCTCAACTAAGTGTTGACATGCTCATCACTTCTATCTTTCTCTTTCTAAACTTATTTCACTGAATTATACTTCTTGAATAACTTCTTCAAACCCCAATCTTCTCCATAACCATTAATACTTCTACTATCTCTACCACTATGGGATTTAAACTGACATTTGCGTCTCTCTGCTAATGTGGTATGGCAACCTGAACTTATGTATGTACGTACGAAGTTCGACGTTGTAATTGACTGACTGACCTTCATATTCCACTTGACCACTAGAAGAAAGAGAAAAGGTAAGAGTAAGCAACCTTGTCTGTAACAGGTCTTCACTTTGAATGAGTCTGTGGGCTACTCTTCACTCATGGCTTTGCAGTGTATTTCATCATGAGAATTCTGTACGATGTTGACTGTCTTATCAGGCACACCGCAGTGTCGAAGAAGACACCATAATATCGTTTTGTACACTCTATCGAATGCTTTCTCGTAGTCAAAGAAGTTGATGTGCAGTTGTGAGTTCCATTCACTTGTTCGTTCCACATTATCCGTAGTGTCGCGTTCAGTTTGGTCGGTACACAGTCAATCAATCTTTACAGAATCCAACCTGCTGATCTCGAGCGTCAACTGAATCTTTCATTCTGCTCAACAAAACTACGTTGATGACTTCTCATGGTATTAGTTATTCCTCCGTAGTTCTTACACTTGCTGAGATGTCCTTTCTTTGGTGTCTTGATTGGGTGTCCTTTCCAATCTCTTGGTAATTGTTCTTCCTCTCAAATCTTTCTGGAGAGAACTTGGAACATCTCTACCGTTACTTCCATGTTTGACTTCAGCTGGTTCGTTGTTTGGTCTTGTTGTTTTGATAGCCTTTCTGATTTCATCCGTTGTTGCTGTGTCAACATCAATTAGGAGGTCAGTACGTGCTGCTTTGATGTTGAGTGGGTTTGGCCGGACTGGTCGACTCAAGAGTTCTTCAAAGTACTCTCTTCACCTGTTTCACTATTCTTGGATGTCAGTGGTTGATTTGCCTCTCTTGGTTTTTAATGGTCGTTATGCTTTACTATATTTTCCAGCAAGCTTCTTCATTGCATCATGTAGTTGTCTGATGTTTCCTTCTCTTGCAGCCTTTTCTGTTATTAGGTCTTCCGCATATTTACATTTGTCAGCGTTGATGCCCCTCTCCACTTGATTGTTTGCTTCTGTTTATTCGGTCCCTGTATCAGCACTTCTCTGCTCTTGTTTGGCTGTTGATAATAGCTGCCCTTTGTTATTCCTTTACTGATTCTTATCCAGAACACCATAAATTCATTAATTATAATGGTGCTTTTCGGGTCAAAAACAACATGACATGCTGAAGTTAATGCTTCTCTGATCCCTTTCCAGTTGTTCTCCATGTTAGTTTCTTCTGCTTTGGAACTGGCAGTAACTCTAGAAACTTGAGGCACATAGGACAACAGGCTTCCTTAGCTAGGACTCCTGGATCTCGCGACACCAAAGTACTCAGCGTCTCTAAAATAAGCATACATGATTCAAGCATAGTCATTAAATTAACCTCCTAATGTCAGAGTAAAGAACCGTCTCGATTTATCGTTTATGTATCTGGAGACCCCACTGCTACTACCTGTATCCTCGCTGGTGTAGGTAGAGCACTAAGTGTAATAGCAGAACTAGCTCGTAGACTAGAATACAGTAGATGATCGCTTGTGCGCTGTCCATCTAAATGGGACAGTAAGAACTCGAAAAGACAGGGATACTCACCGTTGCCTTTTTGTTGTCTCTTCCTTCGCTCCCACTGATCGCACCTCAGACGAGGTAAAAGATAGATAAAACAGGATTCAAGACTTCTGCTCATTCTAAAGCACATATTTCGACTCAGCTCATACGAACACGTATTTGCCTGAGTCTTGCTGAACGTATGAAATACATAAAAAGCTCTTTGAGTTCAACTTAACGGTAAGAAAGTCAGCAGTACACTTCAAGAACAACTAGACAAACATTGAGACAACTATGTAAGTGATGACCACCCTGAGGCAGCTTGTAATGATATCCGAAAAGCTCTGAAAACAGTAGTGATATCTGTCAGTAAATTAAACGAACTGATTAGAGAGGAGCAGTGAATTCCAGTAGCATATACTGAACTGGTAGATGTTGAAAAACTGATCACTTTTGGCTCCGTACGCGATGAAGATCGGAAGCAACCTAAACCCAGGCTGATAAAAAGCCTACGTGGTGATCGCGAACAGTAGTTGGTATTGAAAGCAGGATAGATGGAAAAGGCAGCGGCGAAAAATAACAGTAGACAACTATCCAAACGTATCAAGGAATCCGACTGTTAGGGAGACTGCCAAGAAAAGACTAAACTACCATTCATTCCCACCCGAGGAGATTGGATCAGTAGACTGAACATTTTAGTGAACAGTTCAATTATCCTTCAGCAACACCCCAACTACAACCCATTTCCAAGTAGAAGTAGGCTGAGAGAAAGCTAATGGCGGTCAAACCAAAAACACGGCACAAATCCATGGAGTTAAGGACAACCGGACTGAGCCACGTTAGTGTAGGTGTAGACTACCTGATTGGGGTTCGCGTGGTACTCTTAAGAGATGGTTAGAGACTTTGAATGACATGGCTCAAAATCGTTTGTGATTGCATAGGTGGTCCCATCTTTTATCCTTCTTCAAATACTAAGCTTCTGAATTCCTCGACCTTTGTTTTGTATGATTTATTTCACTAATTTGTAATTCTTTGAATCATCATCGTTCTCTAGTCTATTCTCTTATCAGTAATACTGCTACTTCTATGTGGTTTCAACTGACTATTTTATCTCTCTGTACTAATGTGGTTTTGAAATTTCGTAAACATCCCCGTTGAGGGAAGCAGTATGTAGGACGTTCTGTCAGTGCCTATATATTCGTCACCACATGAAAGCATTTCGTGTATAATAACTCTCTCTTCTTACCCTCAGCCGTAAAAGTATACTTGTTTCATACTGTTGTTATCGGTTTAGTTTCTTTTGGTTTGGTCCTCGTTGCTTTTCCATATCTTCAGTTATTATTGTTATAATTTCTCTGCCTTTCTTGATTTTCTTTCATTATGTTGTGAAGTGTAGAAGCTTGAAAGGCTACACGCTCGTCAAGTTCCAAGCTATAATGTCTTTCATTGCTATTATTAATATCGTTATTAACGGTTTTATTCAATATTACATATTTAGTACGTTGTGGAATTCTCAGCACAAAGTATTTCAACAAGTTTCTTTTACGAAAACAAAATCGATAACTGCATATATTTATGTAAAATAGGTAAACTACTCGGAATTTAATAGGATGTGAATCTATGCAAATTTTTTAAGTAATAATATGTTAAAGAATACAATTTTTTGACTAGATCAGCTTCCGAAAACATTGCAGAAATCCATGAAGTCACTGACAAGCGGACTGAGCCATGTTGGCAGGTGTAGGCTTCCTCGTTGGGGTCCGCGAGACGAAAGTAACCGATGGTTAGAGACCTTGAACGACATGGCTCGAAATCGTTTGCAATGGCACAGGTGCATCCACTCTGTGTTCTCTCAAATTCTAACTTTCAGAATTCCTCATCACCTCTATCTTTGTTTTTCTAATGTTATCTCACTGAATTATACTTCTTGAATAATATCTTCGAACCCTAATCTCTCTGATTACTGCTAATACTTCTACTACCTTTACTGCTATGGGATTTGAACTATCATTTGCGTCTCTCTGCTAATGTGGTATGGCAACCTGAACTTATGTACTTACGTACGAAGTTCTTCGTTGTAACTGACTGAGTAGATCAGCTCTTACAGCCTGTTCGTTGCATGGTATGTTTACTAGATAAGATATTGTAGATTTTTTATACCATTATTTGCGTGCGTGAATTATAATGTACCAGCGTTTCCTTTTACAAGATGTACAAGGAGGAAGATATGAATGGATTAGATGGTTAGCATCTTCCCATGAATTTGAAAGATTTCAATTGTCTATCCACAATCATTTTCATGATAGTCTCAAAATATTCACTAATTACCTTGCTAACTGCTTTCAGCATTCTACAACGCAGCAAAATCTTTTCTTCAAAGTCCCGGAAAGAATAGTTGGAACAGTAAAAAAATGATAAAATTTACAGATCATTAAAGTAAATTTATAATGCCAGTTGAGAAGGATTCGTTGAAGATTCCAGTTAGTTTACTATATATATATATATATATATATATATATATATATATATATATATATATATATGGAGCGATCGATTATATTGTGAGTTGAACTAGTTAAAATACTTTGCGCTGAGAATTCTACATTGTACTAAACATGTAATTTTGAATAAAACCTTTTATAACAATGGTGATAAAAGTAAACGGGATTAAAGTTTTAGTTTTTTTTTTCACTGTGTTAGAGTGATAAACAAAATGTTAGTTGATTGGTGGTTTAAAATGTTACAATATATTCTGTCAAAAATATCTCGTGACATTAGATTCACATACTTGTTACATTTGCTGACTGATCCTTAGTGAAAATAAAGAAGATTGGATAATAGGCCCCGATAACTCTGTTTTTTCTTTATGTTAGTAAAGTAGTCGGCATGATCCAAAACTTATTATAATCAATGTTTGGTCTCTGTTCTATTGAATAATAAAAAATCAATTATTTCTTTTTGTTACTTCTTGGGAACAGAATTTCCCAACCTACGTCATTCCAGAATACTGAAATTTCTATTATTACTACTGCACTTAATCTCATCGCCCAAAGACATTTCAATTCTAACAATGCAGATGTAACTCACTAGTTTTAGCTACCAGCTTACAGATTTGAACAGTTAACTACTATGTTGTTAATCAGTCAATTGATCTCACAATCCGATTATCGGTTAGTGGGTTCACTATTTTTGTTAAAAAACAATGCTTTGTAAATTTGTTTAAAATAGTTCTGAAAATCTTTTAAAAAATTATTTTTTCGCATCAAGGTGTAACTTGTAACGGATGTGCACGAAGAGATTTCAGATTTAGGCGATATAAATGTCTCGTTTGTCGTGACTATGATCTTTGTGGATCCTGTTTTGATAGTCAACTAGAAAATGAAAAGCATTTCAGTTTCCATCCAATGCAATGTTTAATCACTAAAGCAGATCATGATGTATTTTACAGTGGTGAGGTAAGTAACTTTTTCTAGTTCTCGGTAAATATACATCTTTTTTTCACAAAAATAATATTGACAAATGCCCGATCAGTAGAATGAATAATAACAGAGGAGAACACTAGTTCCTATACATTTTAACTTGATAGCCTAGTTATTTGGTCTTTGGCTGTTGGATTAAATGTTAAATACATCTTGATAGGATTTTACCTAGATAACCGGTTGTAAAGTGTCTCTTTACTTACTATAGATGTTTTCTCCAGTACATAGATGGTTTACGTAGATATCAAGTTGTTTTATGGGTTAAATCACACTAGTTCTAACTATCTTAATCTTTAATCCACTATACCACTAAAATTATTTCCATTATTTTCATTCTATAAAATGTCACAAGTTAGAATAGATATAATGTTGAATGTTAAATTTACAGATTTAAATTGAAAATTTTTATTTTTTAAAACTCATATTCATTCAATGTAAATAATTAGTATGTTCTTACGATTGTTTGATGTACAATTACAGCAAACAATATAAAATCATTTTCTGCCTCACTTATTTATTTCTGTTAATATGTACTCTGGCAAAGTAGTGTAGAGAGTTATTAGGTGTAGAAAGGATTTGATTGTGACTAATTTGGTCCCGTGTGCTTTTATGGGTATGATGGCGGATGTTACTTCCAGACTGCCCACACCGTGGAAGGGTTCTGGTTGTCAGAAGGGCATTGACCTCACGACTTCCGAAGGAACTCGGCTTTCATCATGAGACGTCATAATTCTTCTAAATGAAGACATTCTAGCTCACAGAGTAGAGTTTATATGGTTTGAGTTATTTTTTATTGTTAGCGTTTTTTTTGGCAAGTAGGTTTTTTCCGGGATGGGGTGGCCAACCCACATCTCAGCCCTCCTTCTTTACCCGGGCTTGGGACCGGCAGTAGCCCCGAAGGATCTACAGGCAGAGTTGGCAAAGTAGTATAGAATTGACACTCACAAAATATTTGTTTGACATACTAGATTCATAGACATATGCTTACAGTAGATAATTGTCTCAACTTATTTTTATTTAAATATTAAATTGTTGTTGTATAAATTTTTGTATCATTACAAGTTAATCGGTAATTTCGTCAAAATAAATCTGAATCTTTTAAACGCACAATATTCAAAATATTCTTTCGTGTACATTTCATCAATTTCTCTCATTTCATAGTTTTTTTTGTTTGATCATTTATATTTTATTTCTTTTAAAGAGTTCAACTAAATATTGTGTTCAAAGTTTCACTTGTTCAGTATGTAATCAGTTAGGTTTTACAGAATCATCGTTGTTAAGTCATGTTTTTACTCATCATCCAAATACTATTGATTCCGAAGTACTTTGCCCATTTTGTGCCATTCAAACAGAAGGTGATCCAAATCGTACTACATATGATATTGCAAACCATTTTAAAACTGTTCACAATTTTCAACCTCCTGTCAGTGGTAAAAGTAAGTTTATAACTGTTAATAACTTATGTATGTGATACAATTGTTTGTCATTTTCAAGATATCATATATTCATACCCTTTATTATGTAGTGATTTGTATTGTCAATTATATATTGTAGTTGAATAATGTGTCAATTGTAATTATATCAAAATGATAGCCAAAATTCTAGTTCATTGCATACCAGTTTGATCTCTACTATTAAAAAGCTGTTAGTAGTGATTGATAAAGATAGACAGCACAAGAGG
This sequence comes from Schistosoma turkestanicum, assembly GCA_944470395.2. Taxonomy (NCBI): domain Eukaryota; kingdom Metazoa; phylum Platyhelminthes; class Trematoda; order Strigeidida; family Schistosomatidae; genus Schistosoma; species Schistosoma turkestanicum. The sequence continues at coordinate 33,256,314 of OX103973.1, forward strand.
TTAGGACCGCTACAATTATTCAATTATAGACTTCTTTAAAACTTGGGGTTAGCGTTTGTATGAAAATTTATATATATATATATATATATATATATATATATATATATATATATATATAAGCTCCATGGGAGGGTGTACGTTCCGGCTGACCTTCTGGGACTAATTCGATCTTTAGCTTCATGTGGGGTCTGAGGGCTCCGATCGATTTTATCAGCGTAAGGCAGTTGGAGGCCAGACGGTTGAAACGGCTGCTGGGTGGCTCGGTAATCCGTTTCGGGGTTCCAGGTTTAGCTGGGGAAGCCCGCCTTGCCGCCCTTGCCGATTGGGGATTGTGGGTAGTGGATTGGTTGGAGGGATCTTGTTGATTCATAAGTGCCTAAATGGGGGCCACTGCTCGTGCGCGTGCTTTTGGACGTCCACTTGTTTGCAGACCAATCTATACAACATGTGCGTTCCCGTACGGGGCAGGGGTGGCTCTTGTTAGGATCCTTGTGTTGTTTAAAATGCAGCGGAGTGCATGTGTAGAGCAGGCTTGTTGGTTAACCAAGAATATATATATGTATATATTATATATCCTATTGTTGCTAAAAGTTTAGTGATATGCTCGGCACTTAGGATGCTTGAGGCTATTACGAGTTTACCTTAGTCGATAAACGCGAACGAGACTTTTACCAGCTTCCAGGAAGGCTACCTTGAATCCAAACGGGAAAACAGAAGTCTTGGTAAGAGTAGAAAGTATATTCTACAAACACCCAGCAATCCAGTACAATCAAGCATACAACTCTCGTTTATTTATACAACATAACAACGTCCTTGAGACAGTTAAGAAAATAGCATACTAAAATACACTGTGGCCAATCACAGCCATTGATTTTCCTGGTGGGAATTGAAATCTCAAGGTCATTTGATCAGTCCCTGCTGGCGAACGTGAAAACCGAAATACGGCATTATCAAGCGAATTTTGGGGATCTAACATCCCCAACACTCCTCCCCTTTTTAATAGCGTGTTCTCCTGTGGTTGACTTGCATCTTGACTATTGTTCGCCGCTGTCTGAGGGGATACCTTCGGGAACGAAGAACAGCTTGCTGCTGAGTTTCTTCTCGTGGCGGGGCTCTCGGTAGGTTGAAGGTATCAAGCAAGATGTCAAGGGGAAGGCTTTCTGCTCTTGATGGGCGATCTGGGGCTAGCCGTCTGCGTATCTGATTCCGATGACGTGACCATTTATCACCTCCTACCTCTACTTCGTACATAACTCGACCAACCCTTCTGACCACTCTCGCTTCTACCCAAGGACCATGGTTCGTTCTGTAGTCGCGGGCAAACACAGGGCATCCTACTTCGTAAGCGGATTGTCTTTGCTGCTTTGTCTTTACTGATGAGGGTGCATTAGTCGGATGCATCAGGCTGTGGATCGTTTTCAATCTTCTTCCCATCAGGATTTCAGCTGGGGACTTTTGCTCCGGTAACAATTCATTTGGTGTTGTCCGATAGACGTACAAGAAATTTTGTAACGTTTCGGCTGGCGTCCCCTCCCCTTTTGACTTGAGCAGTGCTCTTTTAAACGTATCCACAAACCTTTCCGCCTGCCCATTCGATTGCGGGTGGTATGGTGGCGAGCGTAAGTGTTTAATAGCTAGCCGTTGACAGAAATTCTGGAATTGGGAAGAGGTGAATTGAGAGCCATTGTCGGATACGATCACATCTGGTATGCCATTTCGTGAGAAAATTTCAGTTAGGAGCTGTATAGTCTTAGTTGTAGTGGGCGGCATAACGGGGCTGATTTCCGGCCATTTAGAAAAGGCGTCGACGACAATTAAATACATAGTTCCATTTATTGGGCCAGCGAAGTCGACATGTATACGGGACCAAGGATGCTCAGGTTTGGGCCATGAAACCGGCGGCATTTTGGCATTCATCTTTGCCGCCTGCTGACACCGGATGCATTTTTCAACCAACGCTGTGACATGTTGATCCATGTGAGGCCAGTATGCATAACTCCTGGCTATGGACTTCATTCGTTTAATCCCAGGATGACCAAGATGGAACTGTCTCAGCACTTTTGCACGAAGGGATGCTGGAACCACTACTCTTTCACCAAACATGAGACAATCGTTCACGATGCATAGTGAATTCCGCCGCTGATACAGTTGCTTCATGTCACCTTCAAACTTTTTCGACGGCCAACCGTTAGTGACATATTTCATCGTCATCTTGATGATGGGGTCGTTTCTAGAAGCATTTTGTATGTCTGTTGCAGACACCGGTAATGCGCGAACTGCGGTTGTCAGATCACATTCTGCGTGGTCTTCTACTGACAGAGATGCGATCACCATGTTTTCCTCAGCCGCCACTTGGTCATTAATGAGTCGTGACAAAGCGTCTGCTTGACCGAATTGTAGAGTGCGTCGATATTGGATTTCGAAATCATACCCCAAAAGTACCAAGGCCCATCGCTGAAGACGATTTGCAGAATGGGCTGGAATGCCAGACTTTGAACCAAATATTGCTAACAGAGGCTTGTGATCTGTGAGGAGCGTGAATCTCCGACCGTACAGAAACTTATGGAAACGGCGAACAGCAAACACAAGGGCAAGAGCTTCTTTCTCTATCTGGCTATACTTCTTTTCTGCTGGGGTCAGTGTACGGGATGCATGCATAACGGCTTTTTCCGACGCGTCTGGAAATTGATGTGAAATAACAGCACCTAGGCCATATGCTGAAGCGTCTGCTGCTACGATGATCGGCATGGATGGATCGTAGTGTGTTAATAACAATTCCGAGCTAATTATAGACTTGAGTTTACCAAAAGCCGCGTCACACTCTTTATTCCAGTTCCATGTGCTATGCTTCTGCAGTAGACAATTCAATGGAGCGCGAATATCATGCATCGAGGGAACAAAAGCTGAATAATAACTGATCAAACCGAGAAAAGATCGTAATTCGGAAACATTAGTGGGAGTAGGCATCAGTTTGATAGCTCGGATGTTTTCAGGATCCGGTCTGCGACCGTCGGCATCAAAGATAAATCCCAAATACTTTACCGACTGCAATAGAAACTGGCATTTTTCTGGGCGTAACCGGAAACCATTGTCACTGATGCGTTGTAGTACCAATGTCGTGCGTTCCCGTAGCTGTTCTAACGTCTTCGCAACAATCAAGATATCATCGAGATAAGCTGCAACCCCTGGGATATCTGACAGGATTGTATCCATTAGTTGTTGGAAGATAGACGGCGCAGTCTTAACTCCAAAAGGTAGACGGTTATACTGAAACAAACCGCGATGAGTGTTGATAGTAAGCAGCTCTTTAGATGCTTCATCGACTTCCACTTGCAAATAAGCATCAGCTAGGTCAAGCTTTGCGAAGAACTTTCCCCCATTCAGCATAGTGAACAGATCTGCCGGGACTGGCAGAGGATAATGATGCTGTTCTAGAGCTGCGTTGAGACCTGTAGAGAAGTCAGCACATATACGTATCGTGCCGTTGGCCTTCTTGATAACGACTATAGGTGCTGCCCAACTGGAGTAAGAAACGGGAGTAATAACTCCTTGTCGTTGAAGGCGATCCAGCTCTTCATCTACTGTTGCTAATGTAGCATACGGTACAGGTCTCTTTGGACGAAAAGCAGGCTTAGCCCCATGTTTCAACCGAAGTGTTGCTTTCATAGCAGTGCACCGACCTAATCCAGGTTCAAAAATGGTTGAAAACTCTGTCATCAGCTTCTTCGTATACGCTTCTGGGTCATGTCGTTGTGATACCAGGTTGCATATGGTATTTAGCGGGACATCAGCCAATTTTAGCTGGTCGAACCAATCTAAACCAAGTAAATTTAGATCAGCTGGCGTTATATAGCATACCCCAGTAAACGACGAATCTCGGAAAGCAACTTTACATTCCAATTGTCCTAACAGACGAAGATAATTACCACACGCTGTGCGAGGCTTTTGTGTTGTGTGCTGCAGGCTTGGGCTGCCCAACTTGGTCCAATTTTTGCGTGAGAGGATAGTGACATCAGATGCAGTATCTATTTGCATTCTACACAAATAACCGTTAATATTAAGAGTAATAAATTTCCTCTCACCTGGTGATGAACTTTGGCAGGAAGATATTAGGCTCAATGCATTGGTACTGGATCTAGGAACAGGCTTCTTAGCACTTCTGGATCGCTTTGGCTTTTTCTGTAGGCAAAAGCCATCTTTATGACCGATGACTTTACACTTCCTGCATCTATGCTGCCTAAATGGGCAGTTCCGTACATAGTGCCATGAACCGCAGTGCCAGCAAGCAGAAGGTGGATTCATTTTGGGTTTTTGGGCCGAATTGGAATTTTTCTTTTCACTAATGGAATGCACGTATGATGAGAGGCCCTTGTTTTCGACCATGGAGGTATCATGCTTCAAGTTTACTAATCTCTGGCACTCTGCAGTTATTTCTTGAAGCGAGATGTTTGGGCACTGTTCAATTTTACTTAGGATTCTGGTTCTTATATCAGCATCGTCGGGAGATTGTAAGCTGCACACAAACACAAGGCACTTAAACTGATCTTCCGTCATTGATGATAATTTAAATCGTTCGCATTCACGATTTACTAAGCCAGCATGCTTTACCCAGTCATCTTCATTTGACTTGATTATTTTGAGGCATTGATAACGAATATTAAAGAGAGATGACTGTTCAGAGAAGATTTGCGACAGCGTATCAATTGTAGCATCAAAAGAGAAATCTCGTGGGTTCTTTGGGAGGATGAAATTACTGTAACGTTCGTGTTCGATTGTGCCGAGCTTTCTCAAAAGGATTCTGACTTTGGTGGCGTCATCAAGATTGTTGAGGTCGACCTTGAACAAATCCTCATACTTCTTAAACCAAGACTCGAAAGTCACACCAGCAAGGCCGTCAAAATGAAATTCATGAATGGAATTAACTATCGAGTCTGTATGCGGATTATATGAATCATCGGCAAAACCTCTGTGATTCAAATTCATTTGTTTCATTAACAGCTCCAACATACGTTCCTGGAACTGTTCATATCGTTTACCTTGACGTTCCAGTAAAGATTCTAACTGTTCAAGATTAATTGACATTGTGAATTGTGAGCCCCGTCGCCACTGATATGTTCGTCACTTAGTATGCTTGAGGCTATTACGAGTTTACCTTAGTCGATAAACGCGAACGAGACTTTTACCAGCTTCCAGGAAGGCTACCTTGAATCCAAACGGGAAAACAGAAGTCTTGGTAAGAGTAGAAAGTATATTCTACAAACACCCAGCAATCCAGTACAATCAAGCATACAACTCTCGTTTATTTATACAACATAACAACGTCCTTGAGACAGTTAAGAAAATAGCATACTAAAATACACTGTGGCCAATCACAGCCATTGATTTTCCTGGTGGGAATTGAAATCTCAAGGTCATTTGATCAGTCCCTGCTGGCGAACGTGAAAACCGAAATACGGCATTATCAAGCGAATTTTGGGGATCTAACATCCCCAACATTTAGCGACCAAATGGATCAACTAACTACCGATAGGACTTGGTTACTTGTTACATTCATTATAACATACACATAACTAAACCAAAACATAATTGGACTGAGAATAAATAGAGTTTGTCATGTTAAATAATTTTAATTGGAGGTAAATTAGAATGAAGTAACTAATTAAACGTTTAACTTGAACTGATATATGGATGTACCAAATTTTATGTTGTAACCGACTGATTGAATTTGAGAAATTGAACATCCATTGTTGTCGGAGTCCTGTTTCGAATAGGATGTAGATGGGATTGTATTTTTATCTGTACATCAACAATCCTCATAGTGTAGGCAACTGCATTTTATCTCCTCTATGATTTATCCATATATACAAATATTTGAATGGTATTTGTTCTTCGATAAATTTTTCCGAACTACTTTGGTTTCTTTAGAGATAATTTTATGTTTTGTGTGCAATGTGATCGTTGATTGGCTCTTCAGCTTCTTCGGACAATTTCCATTCTCTCAGTAAATACATTTTTTTGGTGATCTTTCTAAAAAAAAAAGAGAAAACACTTCAACACCATCATAATGAAATACTTTCCAATCGAAGTGTTTTAATTGTCTTTTAAATTTTAATCAATTGTCAGTAATGAAATGGATATTCAATTTATGTTTATTTTTTCTGTTACAACTATTGCACAAATTCTCTTTTCTTCTTCTTCTTCTTCTTCTATTCCGCTTCTTCATTTTAGTGAAACAGTTTGAATAATAATTTAAAATTAATTTTGTTTGTTTGCTTATTTTGTAGGTGGTATTCAATCATCTCATTCGACCACTAGTAGTCAACAACCTACAACTTCTTCAATCTCTGACTTCGTTCGTTTACGCTCTGATCGACTAAAACATGTCAATAACACTGATGCTGTTCATAGTAGCACTTCACAAAATCAACATTTTTCAGTAGATGATAAATCATGTTGTTACAATGCAAATAATTATGCCATAACAAAATCATTATCAACAAATTCACGTTTTACTACTGGTTGTATAGTAGCAATGAAAAATTATTTAAAAAATTATGAAAATAATAAAACTACCGATGGATTACTTGATCAACCGATTGATTTGTTGTTACAAAATAATAATGAACTAACTAGAAATTCTACTGCTTTACACTGTGAACATGATATGGACAAAGTGAATTCACACTCTGAAGTTAATCAGTCAATAAATTCTGTTAGTGATAAAAACAATCAGAATCCAGTAAGTTTGTAATTTCTTTGTATTTGTTAGAAAGTTTGTTATCGGAACGATTGCATCAGTAGGTATCATAGTCGGAAGTGTGTTAATAGTATAAGCATGTTTTTAATGCAATTTTATCTCTTCCAATGTGAAATATTACTTCAGGATCGATCTACTTCAACGCTTAAATTAATTATAGGCAGTAAAGTAATTAGCTTCTTTAACTATTCCATTCATATTAGAAGTTTTATCAAATTTGATGAAGACCACTGGAGGTTGGCAATTCTCCATAAGCTCTGACCCGACCAATAGTATTCGTGGTGCACCTTTTAATGGAAGACTGCCACAAAACCTCTCGACCAAAAGAGTCGAATGATGCCTTAAAGTCAAGTAATACAACTATAGTTGGAAAGTTCCAGAAACTGACAAAGAGCGAACATTTATTCGATAAATCCATCTCTATGTCTGAAATTAACCTGATTTCTTCGAGCTAGCTTTTTGAAATCTTTAGTAAACCGTTGAATAATTATTCAAGCTAATATTTCACATACTATTCTGGCCAAACTGACTAACTTTGGCTGTCACATGATGATCTTTATCCCCTTTTACAAACTGACTATCAACAACTGCGACCAGCCAGATGAGATGAAGTCTAGTTCCGAGTTTCCTATTGATGAGATTGTAAATCTTCATGGACTGAGATGTTTAGGACATGTATTAAGTATTCCTAACGTATCTCTACCTCGACATGTAATATTTGCTAATGTAAGAATACGTTCAAAGAAAACTAGAGGCGATCAAAGCAAAACGTGACGTAAGTCCATAAAGTTATTAACTGTTGAACTGTGCCAAGTAGTTAAGTTCAATTTATCTGATTGAGAGCTACGTGATCACAGTAACCAGTTGTTAGAGTTCTTGAGTGATATGTTTCAAAATCGTTTGCAATAATGCAAGTGCATTCGCTCTTCGTCGTCACTTGGATCCGTAGTTTCGAAATTTTCTTATGTTTTTTTTTCCGTCCTTTGATACTTAATCTTTTCTTCTGCTATTGATGCCGTTTAATGCTTCGACTGCTCTAGAATTCCTTTTCACAGTTTTATTTCACTGTGCTAGTGTGCTTCAGCGCTAGGATCTATGTTGCATATTACTGCCTAGTCAGGCAGTTGCAATGTGGGACACGATAAGTACTTATATCAGTGCAAGTTTCCATATCTTACTGACAAAGAGACAAACATTTCAGGCTTAATCCTAGAGTAGTGGAGTTAGTAATGTTATCAATTGGAGTGAAGTCGAAGATGTGTTTAAGGAAGATGTAGGTCAGTAAAATAGAGAAAATTTTGAGAAATTCAGAAGCTTAGAATTTAAGGGAGGCACATACACCAATGCAAACGATTTTGAGCCGTCATTTAAAGTCTCTAACCGTCGGTTATGATTACCACGCGGACTCTAACCACGTAGTCTACATTTATTAACACCGCTCAGTCTAGTTGTACTTGACTTCATGGATTTGTTCCATACCTTGATTTGGCCGTCCGTAGCTTTATTCCAAACTACTCCTGCACCAAGTGACATCGCTATTCAAGGTAGGTAGTGATTGAGTATACATAACACCATGTCCCAACCATCTTAGTTGATGAAGATTCATCACTCCATGAACTGATTTGCCATGCTTAAATAGTACCCCATCCTTAACCCAAGCATTGCTTACTCGGAATATTGCTTACCCGAAATATACGAGCATTGCTTCAGAGACACCTGTGATCGGATACTGACTTAATCAGTTGAACAGTATCTATTATTATTGTATTTACTTTAGATCAACTGTAGATAGTTGACAAGTAACTCTAGGTCTATGTTTCGCGCTATTTTGCATTCGGTAGTAAGGCGTACCTCTGATCTTGAAAGAACTGATGTTCCTTATTGGACTTATGTCAGTGTTAATTACTTCCAAAACGTTCATCAAAATATGCTTTTGTATTCACCATTGGTGTTAAGCTTTTAGGTTTGTGTATTTGAATAGTTTTGGTTGTTTGGTACACTAGATAAATGCATTTGAGGAAATATTGAGCGACTTAAACTAATTTGTTCATTTTCGATTTTGTCTTAACTGTTAAACTAACTAGTAGTCAGGTGAACAAGTGTCTGGTACATGCAAAGCCTGTATATTATTTATTAGATATGATATCTCTAAGCTGTCAGTTTTGACTACTTTCACACGTTTCTACGTTTCCAAAATTTGGTGATATGTATCTCCGAATTAAAACCGATATTTCGATAGACCTTTAATCTTGTGTTTTTTAGACGGTCAAAACTCAAGAAAATGCAACAAACCATTGTACATCAACTGTTTCTGTTATTCGAAACTCAAGACCCAACGATATTTCAATTCCTTCTTCTACTGAGAACACAACTACTCCTGTTGATCAGGTTGATCATTCAAGTATTAATGCCAACTCTAACTTGGAGTCTTTCACTTCGGAAATATCTGACCATAAATTGAAGTCAATAAATCCTAATTCTTCAAAGTATTCAAAATCATTATCAAACGATTTACATACAAAGTCAGTTAATGATGAAAAAAATAAAGAATCAAACAAAAAACCAGTCTTTAATTCGTAAGTTTTATTTCGCTTTTTTCTCACTTTACTTGTTTCCACTCTGATATTATATGAAACAAACTGAAATAAGTATACAGTAAATTAACTCCAGAATACAATCAATTAGACAGTGATATCGCCTTAGCAGTAGTAACATAATGGGGCATCGTCAAACCACCTATTTACCTAAAATTAAACAATGTCAACTGTTTAATCACTAGTAACGTTTTATCTAAATCATGCTTAACAGTTGTAGCTTTTCTTCTGTCACGTGGGTTGTTCAGTTTGTCAGTCATATTCAACGTAGAACCTCATACATGTGTACATCGGTTCAAGTAGCTATACGCTATTAGCACAGTGAAGGCAAACTCTCGAGCAGTAGAGATAATAACAGTATTACAAGTAATAGAAAAGATTAGCAATGGAAGATTTTATTATTAATTGTCATTAAAAAGTAAGCAAGTACAGTGTATGGAATGCTTGTACATGGAATAAATTATTGTGTGCTAAGAGGTCTGATTTCCAGCTTCTTTTCCAATTGACTGACATCATAAAAAACAGTCAACTGAATGTTTAGTTCAGATCGAACTTTTACTGCCGTCTCTAGGCAGAAGGGGGCATTGAAACTAGTTGAAATATTAAAAAATCAGAATGTTCCACCTAAAAAATGTTTGTAGTTTTACTGCAACAATTAAAATGTATCTTATCGTAAAGACAATTTTATTTGTGTGCTTACTCAACTACATTCAAGCAAACAGAATGTAGGATCTCTGGCACATGGTTTCAAGTTATCATCACCTCACATAAGGGTAGCAAGATGAAATTGTTAGAGTGAATCCCAACTTATTTTTGTCTGATAGTAGACTATTTTTTTTCACTCATGCAGTGCATAGTTAAAATCTATTCAAAATTTTTAAATCAAACGTATGCTAGTTGATGATCAAATTTCTGAAATAAAAAGTACATATACCTTTGTGAAAGGATTTTTTATGTGCAACAATATTTTAGACCATTAATTTGCACGTAGACATATACGTATTTCACAAATGAGAGACTATCAATTGATCTGTCGACTTATGTTCACGTTAAAGTCACTGAATAAAGAAGCACAGCTACCACTACAGAACGGAAAAACGAACGATCAGCACAGAATTTAAGAAATAATTATATATAAATCATGTGTGCGCACTACAATACAAGTAAACAGAAACATGTTTTACAATAGTATCATTAAATCTTGACACAAAAAGATAACATGATTTCGGTAGATCAGTACTCTGTTTGTATGAGATGTGTTAATAATAGTTAATGGACCAAATAATGATTACAATATGTTGAATAAGTTTTTAGTCAAATAACAATGCTCTTACTTAGGATTATCAAGCTATATTAGGAGTCTATTGATTGCCATTATAAACAGTGGGTGAACTTTTGCAGTTGAAGTAAATTACATCCCAGTATTGCTTAATGTCTTAATTATGAAGCAGTAAGTTTACCGCGAGAATTTCACAGAATTTCACTCTACCAGCTTTACGTTTTATTCCATTTTAAGGAAGAAAATGAAACTGTTCACTACTGCTTGATTTTTAACCAATATTGGCTTTTTTTGTCAAAAAAAAGTCGATTTATTAGTTTATTAATTATCATCAATTGAATTATTGTTATTTATTTCTTTTTTAATCAAGTCATTGTATGAATGATTCCCAGTCGACATTACCAGCTGTACTTGTTCAAGATGAATGGGATATCGATTGGCATGTATTTTTGAATGAATTAATTTGGTCTAGTTTGTGTAGCAATGAAGTCTCATCAAATGTTACTTGAAAACAATTCATTAACATGTGTATACGCATACTGATGATAACATTATTTATCAAAAAAATTCTCTTGTAGTTGGTTTTTTTTTCTTTTTCATTTCATTAGTATGATAACCTAATCTATTTTGGACTGTCATTCCAAACTGACACAATGTTCAAATAAGTATATGTGTGTTATTGATTTCACCTTTCGGGGTATCAAACAATTTCTGTGTTCATTTTTAAATTGTTTTTTTTTTTTGAACTAGTCATTCAGAAGTAAAACAGTTTGTTATATCGAATAATTGTACATGTAGTTGATTAATCTATCAAGATTTGTATACAGAGATGTATATGTATATATATATCTATACATATATATATATATATTTTTCAAAGTATTTACAAGATTTCTTTATCTTAGTCAATAAAAGGAAAAGAAACGTATAACCTTACTAGACATTAACACCGTTAAATACTGGCTTAGTGGTCCAGAGGTTAGGCGTTCTCGCGCAACACCGAATGTCCCGGGTTCGAATCCCGCGAGGTGCAGAAGTCGTGGATGCGCACTGCTGATGAGTTCCATACCAAGACGAAACAGCCGTCCAATGCTTCCAGGTTTTAATAGTGGTCTAACAATGATTGATTGATGATTTCAATGTGTAAAAGCACTAATCTCCATAACTCAAATTGAAAATAATTATCACTTTTTAGTGATATCCCAATAAATAGAAATTTGTACATCTAATGTTTCGTGACTTAATATAAACAAATAATTGCAATACATAAACACAGGTTTAAATATTAAAAAGGAAACAAAGAAGTGGTTTTTTTTAGTACAATGAAAGTCATAATTGGGTTGAACATATCACATTTCGGTTAAGGTGATTTTGTTATGTGACCTCAAGGTATGCATGAGGGTCAATAAGAAAAATGTAATTTGTGAGATGAAGTAATGGAGTTATAAACAATATTAAAAAATCTCTGCTCATTTATATATCAGCAAAAATCATAATTAGTTGGTTATTATTGACTTTCTGGCTAATGATCAATTTATTTGAAACCATCAAGTCAAACCTTGACATTAATATCTTTAACTTTATTAATAATATTAACGCTAAACAATGGTTACTATATCTTCTGTTTATTATTATTTTATTCATTGTTTGTAATGACCACTAGCAGGCATCTGTACCTGTTTTCTTTACTTTATCAGTAAACCTGTTGTTCACACCTTTCAATTCCTATATTGTTCTATTCTGTTTAGCCAATCTTGATTTAATTAAAAAACATAAAAGAAACACCATGATTAGTGTTATGTGTGTTTATGACATTCTCTGAAGATATTAATAATAAAATTGAAGTACGGTTTCGGTGCAGAGAAAATATTATTACTTATTTCTTTGCATTATAATATATGAGTATATACACACTGTGCTCGATCATTTTCTGTTAAGATTGATTTCCTAGTTTGTTTTTTTTCACCTACCGTGTTCCATTTATATACAGTATGTTTCGCGTTGTATTGCGCAGTGCAATGGAAGGCAATGTACAGTCCACTGTGTAAATCGTGCATTAAGATAATGCTTCTGACCTGTTTTTAGTATATTGCTGATGGCCAAATTTGAGAGTGGTGGGATTTAATAATTGTATTTAAACCCCACTATTGGTGTAGAACAGTCGAGATGGTTTCATAAGGTTACTGTCTGCGGAATGTTATTGTACAGGACCTTCGATATGATATCAGACCTCCTAGACATACCATTTTGATAGGGGATCTCTAAGCAGTTCTGTTCAACCAACCAAAGACCTCTCTACCGTCAAAAAAGTATTCGGAGTGCTCAGGTATCTGAGAGGGAGTAATGATTCAGTCGTTGTATCTAAAACCTGAACAGGAATTGGAATTATGAGGGCTATCTACCCGACAGTATAATCTGCAAGACAGCAGAACTACAAATGTGATTTCGTGTTAATTGTTGACCAGAGTATTCTCACATGTTGCTAGCCTACTCGGATTCTTTAGACCTGTGTATGCTTGTTTGGATATAAGGTGTTTCTACTCTTTTAAGTGGACTCTTCGTATCTACAAACTGGTTTTAAACACCGAACGTGCACTCTCACTTTTGTAGAAATGCTATCATTAGGAATTGCGTGGAAGGTTCTGTAATTACTCAGTTATATGACAGCATATCTATAGAAACGGCTGATTCTTTATGTGCTTCGCTATCGCAGACTTTTTAAACCCGCTTCATACAGAAGATAGTAGGAATAAGGATTCTCACGGAGCAACCTGAAGACACTTATTCATACGAAAGTACTGCTACTGTCAAAACGAAACTTACGTGCCCTTGACCGTACCGAAGCCTTTGAAGATTACGTCATCAATGTATTTGTTCATATTTATCGTGTGATATATTAATTGTATCATGCCTTATAATATCTATTTGGTTGTAGCATATCAAGTTATAACAGGTAACTCACTCACTAATCGAAAATCACAAATACAACGGGATGGATGATTGAAGATATTCAGTTTCACATACGTATTAGTCTTTTTGTGATCCTAGTGGACATTTCTGTTTTACTACTTATTATTAACTGTTACTGGATTAAATTTATGTATATTTGATTTAATGGTTCACATCGCGAACTAATCTCACCTAAACAACCATCAGAAAACAGGATGTTGTCTATACGCTATGTCGGACCACGACTACTACAAAAAAGTCAACTTTATTATGTGACTATCTATAATAGTTTGTTGGTGGTTGTTATTCAGAAACATATTGTCCGAATATTTTAAGAAAAACGCCAGCTTTCAAAAATAATTAGCATAACTCTAAAGTTCGGACTATGTATCTTGAAAAAGGATCCCATATTGCACATGTATCTTCATCTTATAAAATTGTAGTAGGTAATTACTATACGTTCATTTCCCTAGAAAGGCTTACATAATGCATTACTAGCCACTGGAGAAGTCCACCAGTGATTACATCAAAAATGTGCAAAACTATATAAATCTTAAAACCAACAAAAATGATCTAGAGAATGGTCTTATGTATTTACAAATGAAAAGATAATGAACTTTCTGAGTGTATATTTTTGTCTTGCATGGCACAAACCTACACCAGTACACCGTACGAAGAATGAAGAAATTACATACTAGTATTTTTGATATCCAACTAAAAGGTTGAAAACCTAGGCCACACCAAAGCTGGTTTTTGCAGTCACTCATTTTTTGCAGTTTGACTAAATAATTTTGTGCTACTTAAGAGACGAATGCCAACACAGTCAGTCAACAACAACATAGAACTTCGTACGTACGAACATCAGTCCAAGTTGCCAAACCACAATTAGCACAAAGATGCAATTGTTACTTCAAATCCTATAGTAGTTCAGGTAGTAAACGTATTAGAAGTAATCGGAGAGTTAAAGGTTCGAAGATATTCAAGTAGGACGACTTACGTCGATTTGCCATTCAGGATGACTGGAGGTCGTGGGCAAACGAAGTGTGGCTGGAGGCCGGTTGAACTGATCCCTGAAGTGTTCTGCCCATTGATCCAATCTCCTGGATTGAGAACAAATCATAAGACCATCCTTTTCCGAGATAGTTTCACTCACATTCGGGTTCCTAATACCGATTTCCTTGATGAGTCTGAATAGTTGCCTACTGTAGCCTATCGCCGTCGCCTTTTCTATCTCCCTTGCTTTCGATACGCACCACTGTTCTCAATCATTGCGAAGGCTTTTTATCAGCCTGCCCCTAAGCTGACTCTACTCCTCATCGTGCTCAGAGCCAAACGGGATGAATTATCGAGCATCCATCTGTTCGGTAGATGCTACTGAAATCCGTGGCTTCTCTCTAACCTTATAGTTTATCTTACTAGCAGATATCACTGCTGTTTCCGCAGCCTTTTTGGATACCATTCCAAGCTGTCTTGGGAAGGGCATTACATACTACATGGCTGCCTAACTGTTTTTCCAGTTGTTCCTGAAATATATTCTTAGCTTTATAATCATTTAGTAGAGCCCTAAGAGGTTTCCTTGCGATATTTTTCCTACGTCGTGAGACGCGAATAAATACGCACTCGCACTAGAGCATGGTCTGAATCTAACCAAGTGCTTCAGAATGAGCGGCAGTCTTCAGTAGAGCCTCTCCGTCGTCTGCGTTGGGGGTCGCCAGGTCAAAAGGTGTTTCCCTTGTGCTTAAAGTTAGTGCTTGCTAGGAATAGGCGGTTATCTGAGCATATTTGCAACAGACGGTTGCCATTGTCTGTTCTCTGAGCCACGACACCATAAGACCCACCCAGGTGTCTTCCCTTTTCATTTAGTCTCCCTACTAGAGCATTTAAGTCACCAGCCATTATTACTATATCAAAGTACCTAACTTTTTGGAGGAGGTCCGGAAGCTTTCTGTTAAACTCATCTTGTCTTAACTGTAGTCAGTGGGAGCGTAGGCGGAGACAACGAAGCGGCAACGACGAGTGTCCCTATCCTTCCGAGTCCTTACTGTACCGTTTAGTCGGACAGCGCATAATCGACTATCTACTGGAACCCAGTCTAGGAGAGATACCTCTGCCCTACGACTCAATGCCATACCTACACCAGCGAGGCCCCGCGAAAAAACATCAGGGCTTCCAGATAAACGAAGAATAAATCGAAATGCTTCTTTATCTTTACACGGTGAGGTCAAATGAACGACGCTACATGGATCCTGTAAGAGCGTTTCCGAGACGTAGCATACATCGATCGCGCGAGATTCCAAAGTCCTAGCTAATGAAGCCTGTTGCTCTGTTTGGCACAAAGTTTGAACAATAAAAGCTCCAATATGTAATTTAGTATGGAATTTCGGGAGACTAGGAATAATGTTTCGTTAGCTCAAATCGTTTGCTTCAGAGGCGCGAGGTGACAAAGGACCGAAGGAAGGGTTGGTCGAGGAGGTTTAGAAAGGATTTGATTGTGACTAATTTGGTCCCTCCTAGCGAATGTAACTTCCCGACTGCCCACACCACGGAAGGGTTCTGGTTGTCAGAAGGGCATCGGCCTCACGACTTCCGAAGGAACTCGGCTTTTATCATGAGACGTCATAATTCTTCTAAATGAAGATATTCTAGCTCCCAGATTAGAGTTTATATGGTTGGAGTTATTTTTTCTTGTTAGCGTTTTTTTTGCAAGTATGTTTTTTTCCAGGATGAGGTGGCCAACCCACATCTGAACCCTCCTCCTTTATCCAGGCTTGGGACCGGCAGTAGCCGGAAGGGTCTACAGGCAGAGTTAATGCCAACCCAGCATAAGTAACGAAGGTCTAGGAGGTAGTGGTAAGGTATGTTTAAGAGCAGCCACATCAGTTAATATTAACTACTGGGGTTACCGCCGGTCACAATTCCGGATAACCGAGTAGGGTTGGGCAAGAGTTTAGCAACCTTTCTAAAAAAGCAATTTTTCATACCAATTAAACGTTATTCTAGTTACCCAAGGCCTAATTTAGGTTTTTGAGGTATGAGCAATTATCGATCCTGGCGAAATCACGCCATTTAAAGTTGAGAATTTTCGAGAACTCTGTTTTCCATTATCACTCTCGAAGGGTTCTTCATACTTGACGCAAAGACTGTAAGCAATCTCGAGGTTCGGTAACATTTATCAGAGTACGTATTGGGGACGATAATGTGAAGCGTTGTGGTCTTAAAATATCTGCTTCGTTGGCATGTGCATGTTCTATATATAAGGCTCATAGACTATACTACGTACCATTTACTGATACTAATGTTGGATTTTTTTCATAGTTATAACTAAACTTTTTGATGTCGTGACCCAGTTAGGAGTAGCTTGTTACTTGGCCTCCCACTATCGAAAGATCTCGTGTGTTTTGAATGTGCTCATCTAAATTCTGTGGTTATTTTGTGAATATAATATTTCTATACATTAAATAGACTCCTTTTCAAACACTGAAATAAGAACTAGCAAGCTAACTACTGAAGAATTGTGTATTTTTCAAACATTGAAGGTTTATTACATCAGGGAAAGACTTTAAGCCGCTACTTTTATCGTCAAATCCACAAGACGTGAAATTATTTATTTTGAGGACCCAAAGCGATTTGTTTTGAAAATTTCAGGTGATGTGCATACAGTGTACATAATCATTGAAAATGTAAATGCTTGACTCAGTGGACGTAAGTACAGCAAATGCTGGAATTCTTTAGGACTAGCATATTTAAACCGAATAAGGATAGCTCCAGTGACAATCACACCTGAAAAGAGAATAAGAACAACTTTTTCAGGCTTACCAATGGGGATAAATGGATTTGTTTTTGACAGCAGAAGTATTCGATCTAGTGCACTTCCTCTCTCATTTGTTACAGTTGGAGAATCATTCATTTTATCAATATCTTAACAGTTTTTTCAAAAAATGTACAACAGAAACAGTGAGGGTGGTAATGAATAGATATTTAATAAACATAAATGACCTACTTAGTCAACAATCTCACTCACCGTATGTCCTAATATCAAGAATTAAGTGCTACTGAAGTTTATTCTGAAATAACTTGGCAGAATTTCAATGGTTCATGTCAAATCGCATAAAAAAGTTGTGCGTACTACACTTTCTCTTCACACGTTTTAATGTAGCAAAAACACCAATCTGTAACGATTTATTTTGCTTGTAATTGGTTTTATGCATGCTCTAAGTCCATGAAAATACCTGCGACATCCTACTTTAAAAATTGGTGTTAACATGTACTAGATATCACACTTCACCAGAAAATATATAAGTTTATCGAATAGCAATTATATTGTTGAGGCACATAAAAGTATAGTTTCCCATTTAACCTGATCTAGAGAGCAGAGATTTTGTGATTTATCCTTAGTTTTATAAGTTAAGAGAGTATGAACAGCACCGCTTTAGATTGGCAAACTTTGACTATGGCCGTGAATAATCACATGAAAAGTTTAAAGAGATAAGTATAAACTCAACGATCGGTACGTAGTTAGTTTTAATTGGCAGTGTTCTTCATATACGTGTTTATAAGTTAGCCTGAACCTAGTGGCACAAAGTATCGAAAGGTCACTGAGAATTGAAAACACCTGATTAATTTATAGTGACTCTGATTGGGAGTATGAAGAATATAAGGTTTCTATGGTGTTAGAAAATACCGAACTCACAAACATATAAACAAATATAAAAAGAGCAGAACCTAGAGCAAAAGTATAGCGTTTTTAGTCACCCTGCCTCCAAACATGACAGGTATATATATATATATATATATATATATATATATATATATATATATATATATATAATATCAGTAGGCTGAAGTGATAAATAATAAGATTATTAAAATCAAATACATTTGAGCAATTATGACTGATGTCCAGTCGTTTCCTGAGTCTATATTTGAAGAACTTCAATGTAAGCCTATATGTAAAACGAAATTTCCTGGAGACCCTCTGGGGCTACTGCCGGTCCAAAAGATAATAACAAAAGAGAGCTGCGAACACCTAAACATCAGTTACTCAGTGTTCTCGCTACATCTCTAAAACAGGCGACAGGATACGCTGAGCAGAATATTTATTTTCTAAAGAGTATTCTGCCTGTAGAATAAGTGAAGGGTAGTAGGAAGATTTAACTGAGGACCATATACCCTCATCTAGATATAACTCAGAATAAATTTAATACAACCTAGTACTAAGACGGTTGATTATTTATGAGGAATCTTGGATTGTTTTAAAGTAAACAAGCTTTTGCATTCAGCTTAACAACGTGCTCACTCATTTATATATGCATATACTGGAAATGGTCGACTGCCCTACAAATATAATTGAAACCCACGAGTTTCGTATAAAGTCAACAAACCAACCCCTCAGACTTAGAGGAGTTTAACACAAATTTCGCCTTTAAATACCTTTTTGACATAGCTTCTAAACTTTGAAGGAAACTTTTGAGGGTTCTTATACAAAAATCTGGAGTTTTTAGACATGTTTTTCATGTACGTTTTAGCTAAGCTTCACAGAAAAAGGTCTCTCTAAAGTCTAATAAGGGCCGAAAATTATGCGAAACATGAAACTAGCTAGACGATGCTTGTAACTACGTTCAATATGTGAACTCAGTAATTCCCACTGAGAAAGTTTCGTGAGATAGCAAACCTTAATTACGACATGAAATACCAACGGCCTTGAGCCGCAGAAAGTTAACCTACGCGCGGTCAAAAGAACGAGATGTAATACAATATCTTTTTCACGAGCTTGTATGAACCAATTTATTTCTTTACGCTCGATTCTTGTTATTTCGACACGAGAGATAGGTTAAGTAAGTGATCTGAGGATATAGCAATGATAACAAATAGCAGGTCACAAGATATGCATCATGCTCAGATGGTTCAAGTGGGAGATGATAATTCACTTTTGAGTAAGCGATTATCAAGTCTCTTCTTAAAGCTGTCCACTGAGGAGGCTGAGGTTACCTCGGCTGAGAGAGCATTCCAAGTTGGGACGACTGTCAATGAGAAAAAATGTGCACGCATCTAAGTATTCGCTCTTTGAAGTGCGATTTTACGAGGATCCCAGCGAGAGTAGTAGAGGTGATGCATCGGTAAGATGCTCACGTTGGGACGGTTTGGCGTGCTCATTAGGTTGTACGCCCTCTGACAAATTTGATGGGTTCGCTCTATACACTTCCAACAACGTGGTCGCACATTTAGTTGTCAAGGCAATTTTTATGAAGATTAATAAAAGGTCAATTAAATAAAATTTAAAATTGACATAATTTTATAATTTAAATAAAGGAGAGGTAAAATTAACAGATTATTAAAGAAATGGGAAAGCGTCTGAAATTTTCATAATACCCTTAAGATCAGTTACTTCTTCTCACTGTTCTATCGAAATTTATAATAGGGACTAATTGTTTTAAGCGTGACAAAGATGGTTCAGTCCCCAGTAGTAACGATGGGAGTTCATGTAGGCCATGTTTCTCCGTGCAGTTTATAGTGCTGTGATGATCCGATCTTGCTTCGAACTAATTAGCAGAAGTGGTCGTAATTATGTGACCCGGAAGATAATTCTAGTTATTCGGTACTCTATTCGATTTGATCTTTGTAATGAACTTTCTCAAAATGTCCTCTCAAATGAGTACTTCTACGTGCATTTAAAAATGTCATCGTTATCGCCAACTCAGATGAAGACAAACACATCACTTCTGTTCTCCTTGCCTTAATTATTAAAAACCATTCTTACAATAATCATCAGTCAAATCATTCTAATAAAGCCCATGTTCAACCGAGGCACACTAGTTGACTTCACCGACAAATGTTCGAACCAGTTGCTTCCTTACTTTGATACAAGATCCACGCAGACTATGGTGATCTCATTTTCTTATACCACAGCAGTGACAGTCTTTCCACCCTATAAACAGACTAAATATTTATGAGGTGCTATAGTTTTCTTGGTTTTATTCTGCTCTTGATCTTATAATATATTCTAACTATCTAACTTAATGAACATAGAAAAATTTCAATTCAATGCACCTTGATTTCGGAAACAATATGAGTCATATACGCGCCTTGCCCAGTTCAAATTCAAAATATACGTTTCTGGGTAAGAACGGTTCTATTATTAATCAAAAAAGGAATACAGACAATAACCTAAACAATATTATACTCTCCCGATCCGAAATTAACACAGTGAGTTTCCAATTCTGGAAGAATACGTCCTTCCAGTCAAGAATACGAAGTTACCGCGAAGGTATCAAATCCGATATTGCTGTGGCCAAATTAAGTATCAATTTAAAAAACACATTTACAGTTCAGAAGGAAACATATAAACTCAAGTACAGAAGATAGGAAATATAACAAAATACACATAGTAACATCCCTACTTGGGACTATACAGAGTACCAAAATATTGAACAGAAAGAGTCAGCAAGATCCCAAAAGCAAAGCCTTCAAATGGATTCTACAATGAGAAGCCACGTGAATGAATGATAAACCAAACATAACTGACACCAGAGTTAAATAGTAATTATATTACAAATCAGCAGACAAATAACGACCGTTTTAGCCAGCTAATTGGCTTGTTTGACATTGTCCTTCAATAGTGCCACAGATTGGTCTATAATATATAACGAATCAGCACCACAAATATTGATTAGAATATCCTTTGAAGGTCAACAATTTTTTCCAAAAACGTTTTCGTAATGCATGTTTTTTGATCTTTGGTCAAAGTTAATAAACATGGATTTCCTCCATGTCGTAAGCCATGTTGGTGAACGATAGAAAAAACGATCTAATTTAACTAGCTTGTTATTTATTACTTACTATAGCTGTTATCATTAGTAAAACATCAGCCGACGGCCAGCATTCCCCAACCAACTCAGCCTTACGCCTTAGTCTTCAGTTTTGCCGAAACTTTGTTCATTCTTTTCCTATCTCCTTCGAATCCTTTGCTCAATGTGCCATTTGATCTACATATTTTCCTGAGGCATTGGAATTTTCAAGTGAAAGCTTGCTTCCTGATGCTGTCAGCTTATTTCCACAATGTGTTTCGTACCAACGTCCAGCACTTTTTAATGGTTTCTAACTCGTGTGGTATCCGGTTTGTTATTGAAGGTTCCTGGTGAACGGGTCTGCAGTATATTGTGTAAAAAACTTCGGACGAACATATACATCTTTCGGATGATGGCTTTCGTATTTCTCCAAATCATCACTATACATAGTCGTATTCGTTATGCCGCGTGCGGGATGTAATGATTGTAGAAATTAACTAGAACGGCGAGTGCTTTCAGTTCCCTGAGTGTGGACGGTGATCTGTACTCCAATACTGCACGTACAATGTCCGCACAACGTAGAATAATTTCTTGCTTGATGCCGTGGCCAAGGAATTTCAATTTCGATTTGCCAAGTTCGCATTTGCCTGGGTTAACTATCGTTCCTTTACTGGAAAGACGTCGAAATAACAGAGTCAAGTGCTGATAATGTTCATCTATATTTCATGATGCAATCAGCAGGTTCACAATATAGACGTGAACGAAACCTCGTGTTGTGCTATCAATAGACCTTTGATCAGCATTTCACAAACCAAATAGCTTTCTTAAATCCTTGAAATACTGAAAGGATTTGTGACTGCAGTTTTCTCGGCATCTTCTGGAGCGACAGGAATTTGATGATACACTCGTACCAGATCGATCTTAGAAAGAACGGTCGCATCCTTTAGTGATGCCATGATGTCGTGTATGTGGGAGTTCGAGTGGCTTTCGAAATGGGCAGCCACGTTCAGTGTTCTGTATTCACCGCATGGTATATAACTAACGCTAACTTTATTACGAACCACGAGGAGAGGATGAGCCTAAGAAATGAGAGAAGGACAACTAATATATGTAGCAGGTATACCTTACTCACGCTTAGCAAAAGCTAATTTGTCTGGTGCCAGTTGGCAAGGTTTTGCCGTGACTAGAGGTCTGAGGGTGACGACGTAGTGTGCCCCATGATTAGTCACCGATGAAATATCCTCAAGAGGTTTAGTTACCTGGGGGTACCAAACTAATAAGGCATGAAATACATTATCATGACCAGAAAATATACTGGTAATTCGATAGGCATCTGTTCGTCTGCTATTTCAGAACTTTGTTGATAACATTGTATGTATCAGTAGATATAAATAGATATACAGCAACAAAAATGGCGATGATTTATAGCAGAATCACCGCAAATTAGTCCACATCAAAAACGAATTACCAACTATAGATGTTCGAGTGGCATAACTATGAACATGTTCATATAAGAATTAAATTCGGGTCTTGAGTGTTATCTCAGATCTTTTACAGGAGGGAATAAAATGGGATAAACCAGATGAAATCGGTGAAATTGCAGGCGATTTCGTGAAATCGAAGAAATACCGAAACATGCTAGAAATTAAAGGACAATACAGAGTAGTCAAAACAAAATTGCGACCGAAAAAGAGGAGAACCCACTTGACCAGAGTGTAATGCTGATATATATGCAAAAAGAACTCAGGGTCATTACATATAAACAGAATTACGAGGAAACATATATTCGATGATACGTTTACTGGTACAACTGATTGTAATAATGATTGTTGCAATTTAACAGGTCGTGTTTTTCTTCGTACAAGTGATTCACTACACATTCTTGATATTTTTATTGAAAATTATGACTTTCGGTTGAATGAGTTAGTTGTTTTGAGGCTGCTGCCACACTGGCTATCTCCTGCATTTGTTGTTATATGTGGATTAGGGGGGATAGATCATCTACGACGTCCAAATAGTCCAGTTTTCCACTGTATTCCATGCTTCGACTGAGGTTTCGACATCTTCGTAGTCCAGTCGATCATCAGAGGAAAGAAAAAGGTTGAGAGTAAGCAACCTTACCTTGTCACGAGTCTGTGAGCTGTTTTCCACGCACTAATTTTCATTTTAGTCCATCATAAGAATTCCTTATTATGTTGAGCATCTTTTCAGGCACGTCACAGTGTCGAAGAGGCCTACAAAGTGTCATCCTGACCGTGCTATCAAATATTCGGTCGGTATGTGATCGATAATTACGTAACCTAGCCACCTTCCTGGACATGTTTAAGTCTAATAGACGAGTTATTATTCTCCAATGCTAGTGACCTCTGTAATATTATGATATTAGTAACTAGGATTCCGTGATAAGCTATATACTGATTAATTCTGACATTCGTTTGATCTTCCACAGTACTGATAATGAGCTAATCCGTTGCTTACGTGCCAGTTTCTATTAGTCCGATTCCAAACGCCAATCAATGTGAATAAATAAACATAGTAAAACATCAATCCCGATCTTGCAATTAGACTTTATCAACCTTCTTTTATACCTTCTACATTAAGTGGCAAAGTTATATTGCAGTCAACAGGATAAGTTAATTAACTACTTTGCTAATAGTTTCAATCCTACTTTACAGTTAATTAAATGAATACGGCTGCTTGGACAAACGTAGCAGTACATTGAAGACCTTCTCAGCCTAACATGGTGACTAGGTCCTTATCCTGCATAAGTAAGATATAAACAACAGATAAAACCTTGCCAGACAGAATTTTATTAATATGTGATGAGAAATGCTGACATGGTTAAAGGTACACGTGATAATTCCGCATAGTCAACTAGCTAACCGGCGTACACCAGCGCTGACTCTTAAATGTAGTAGGAAGTAATTAAATGTTCACTGGACAGTTATTCACGATATGGGTACGCTTGCATAACAAATATTCTGGTTAAGAATAAGTGTCACTGCACTAAATCTACAATTATACCAGTTAACACAAATAATAAAGTCATAAAACTTTTAAATAAGTTTTATTCGATCGTTATACAGTTGCATAAATTGTGTAATTCCCACAGTAAATTTTCGAAGCACAAATGTACAGAATAATAAAATTGTTTACAAGAAGTGTCCGAAATAAATGAAATACTTCTCAAGTTTTAATAAAAACAAGAAATTTCACAAAGAAGGTGAAATTCATAGCATTGTATTCTATTTTAGTAGAATCATAGATAATTATTGTTGAAAACAGTAGATTTTCAAGCCTATTGAAAGAATCATGATGATAATAATGCTAACAGTTCAAGACAGTACGTTACAATGTTAAGTCTTTTATTAAAAAAGACGAATCCTAATTTACATCAAATTTTAGCACAGTTACAATGTACATGTTTTATTGATTACTATTATTTACATGAGATTCATTTATTATTTTTTAATCAAGAATCATTATTGAACATCTTGTTTCTTTAAACAGGAATTGTAGTGTTCACCGAGTGCAAACGCATAACGATGATATCTAAAGAGCATTTTCAATAAGAAAAAAAAATACGACGAAATTAGGTAGTAAGATAAGTAGACTAATAAGTCTAAAATTGATTATTTATACAAGACTGTCACAACTTGATCATCAACTGGTTTATCATGTATATCTAGTACCTAATACCTAACTAAAAGATAAATGCCAATGTGGTGCTGTGGTGCGAACTACTTATAAGTAGTATATGACGTGAGTGTCAACGTAAAGTCTGGTAGCATAATATGGGGGGAAGATCAAGAAAGGAAGAGTTAGAAAACAATGGAATTTGTATGAAACGCATGAATAGTGACAATGGAGTGATGTTTTGCAACAGGAACAGTCCAGTTCCATAGGATGAACTGATCTTTTGTAAATGAACGATTTACGATATGGTTTTCCGATTTTACTGAGTAACTCTGTAATTTTCGTTAAATACAAGTCGGTTGCCCCACCTGTGTTCTCATTCACTACACCAATACTAGTCATGTAATAACTACGCAAAGACGGTGAATCAATTGATGATTTTATAAATTTTCATCGATTGAGGTTGTTCGAACAAATACAATGTATGCCCAACCACTGATATTTTTTGACGTCAAAGTAGGTTGGAAGGAAGCTTAGGAAATATAAATTAGTATCTGACATCATTGCCTGTTAATATGATCAATATTGATAGGTAAAAACTAGGTTGTTGGAGTCCATTCGGTAAGCACAATCAGTGATTGAAAATATCAAGTGATGTAGTTCAAAATACCTCAAAATATCTCTTCTATATTGATTAAAACTACATGACTTCTCCAATGATAAAATCATTTACCATTTTAAGATAAGGATAAACTGATGAAATGCAGTTATAAACGTTGATCACTATATATATATATATATATATATATATATATATATATATATATATATATATATATATATATATATGATGCAAATTGAAGTATACACTAGGATGACCACAACTGAACAAATCATTTTAACAAATTTCAAAATTAATAGTTGACATTTTAATAGTGTATATGAATTCAGCTAAATAACTTTTATCCTCCGAATTGTCTATTCAAATCAACATAAAGTAACCACAACATAGATTTTGTCTGTTAACAATAAAATACTTTTCTAGTCATACAGTCAAATAAATAATTCTAGTTATGAAATAATATCAATTATTTAACTGAATTACTTTATAGGGTATTAATTTTGTTATGTTATTATAATGAATCAATAAAAAATATGTCTGAATATTAACAAAATGTACATTAAAACTCAGTGGTAACAAATAGATACTTTCAGACTGATTACTGATTATTTGCAGCTGGATATTTTTGTTGAATGATTTTGTCTCATTAATCGAATTATTTTTTCTTTCTATTCTCTCCCTGTATGTATTATATGCATTCAATCTTGTAATCTGTGATTGAGTTTAGTTTTGCAAACATCAATTACCCAACATTATGCTGCTTTATGTTACTTTATGGCTTCACAATATCAAAGAAAAGGATAATTTTAATGATTTGATGTGATAACACCAATTAAGTCAACGTTGGCTTCTGATAGAATGTTGAAGTAAATTTTCCAATACAATCATTTTGGATATGATGGTTGGAAAAAACTTTAAATATTTCAAGCAAGCAAATGAATTACATTCATAAAATGACAAAGTTAAAAGCTAAAAGCAAAGAAAAGGAAAAATCAATACTTTAATAAACTTACACAATAGTGATTGGTGGTTGTTCAGAAAACTCCTCTCCAATAATTAATGGAACACCTTCAGCTTGTAATATTTCAATAGGAATTTGAAGCATTGTAGATAAGGCACGGATCTGTTGAATGTAAATGTGAATAAACAGCAAAAAATATGATTAATATTATTGATGGGATGTTTAAGGATGAGGAGGGCTAAACAATCAAGTTAGTGCTTTCGATGACTAGGTTTGACTTCCAGTCACTAATCGTCCAAGGTTTGAATCTCTTATCGCCTACTTCAGTTTGAGCGACTGGGTAGTATCATAAGCCGTTACAGTTAGCGTACCAGTCAGTTAACAACAACATACAACTTCGTACGTACGAACATCAGTTCAAGTTGCCAAACCACAATTGGCACAGAGATGCAATTGCCACTTCAAATCCTGTAGTAGTTCAGCTAGTAAAAGTATTATCAGTTGTCGGAGAGATTAGGTTTCGAAGATATTATTCAAGAACCTTAATCTAGTGAAAGAAACTTAGAAAGATAAAGGAGATGAGGAATTCTGGTTATGATTTGACAGAACACAAAGAAGGAATGCACCTTCGCCATTGCAAACGGTTTTGAGCTGTCATTCAACATCTCTAACCATCGGTTACTCTCATCTCGCGGATCCCAACCATGTAGTCAACATCTACCAACATGACTCAGTTTACATGTCAGTGAATTCATGGATTTCTGTCATGTTATGGTTTGGCCGCCCTTAGCTTTTGTCGAACCTATCCCTATATCGCAAAAGATAGCTGGATGAGGTAGTCGGTGGTTAGGCATACGCAGCACATGTCCCAACCACCTCAACTGCTGAGCAATACACTCGTCCTTTGATTAGCAAACATTTAGCATATGGCTCATACTCAAGTATCTGATGAGTGAGTTAATTTATAATTCTCTTTTTAACAATCACCATAACTGAATGAATGCTCTGAAAATCCATCTAAAGTGTTTTATGTAACAGTACTGTTATTTGTTTTTAGGTTTTTCTTCCTAATTTGTATTTTCTCTTTTATATACGACTCAAATAACCATATTTTTGTGTTTATCAATCTTCGTTGACCAGACCTTTGTAATTTGACTTTGGTTAAAATTTGTCTTTATCAATTCATTTTGTTGCCTTGTGGTCTTGGACCGTTGACAATAAAGTTTTGTTCGAATGAATTCGATGTTACAGTGTGCAGCAGTTGACTGTTGTTGAGCTGTGTTTGCTTCAGCGATTCTTCGTAGGTTACACCAATACCGTTCAATTAAAACGTCACCGCGTTATTCACTTGGCTATTGAATCCAAATAGTCACTGCTTGGTGCATTGGGGTGAAGTGTAATTCATATATATTAGCTTTTTAAATCTTCCCATTGATGTTTAGAACTGCATTTGACCAGTCACTTTCGGTTCGGAGCGGATTGATTACCTACGCCTATCGCTGTTTAAAAATGCTTGTGACTTAATCACTACATCGAGACAATCTTCAAACGATGCACATGTACCAAAGAGACTGATTAATTGCAGTCTTAGACGTTAGTAGGCAGATTCAAACAACCAATACACACAAACTAATTAACAAGGTTGTTTAGAAGTGTAGTGGAACACATTATTGACTAACTACAAGCTAACGAAAATTATTTACAGTTTAATAAAAA
Source organism: Schistosoma turkestanicum (assembly GCA_944470395.2). NCBI lineage: Eukaryota > Metazoa > Platyhelminthes > Trematoda > Strigeidida > Schistosomatidae > Schistosoma > Schistosoma turkestanicum. Next base: position 33,284,612 of record OX103973.1, read on the forward strand.
TTATTAAGAATAATATCTTGGATTATTTTTAAGAAAGCATATAATGTGGCAACTTATTCTGATTAGTAAGTTGAGAATAGTTCATTTTGAATGATAAATATGACAAATGTTGAATGGTAGTGTGTGGGTATGGTTTCTTAATGTTTTCAAGGGTTGACAATTTCCAGTGTTTGAAGCGAAAGGTGCCCGGTGTCTTAAATAAGAAGATACGTACATCTTGGACTTTACTGACAACCATATATTGAGAATGTGTGACGGCGAACTTTCTATATCTTCTAAATTCCGTATATCTCCGTCCTAACGATCGTTACTACAAAACACGAGTTCTTTCATTATTCAAAATATCGAATGACTGATACAAATATCGGATTTAATACAAATATATATAGTCGATATAGCCATCGAGTTATTTAAATAGTTGATCGATAAAGCTAGTCAAATGACTAGGTGTGTAGGAGATGAGCAATGCCCAAGCACATATGCGCATACAAGCTCAACAATGATAAAAGTACAAAATATATGCGAGGCGCTACAAATATACTAAAATTAATCTCCTTACGTGTATTTTTCTAGATAGTATTTAATTTCAGGATATCTATCTGTACAATATACATTGGAAGACTTTAATCGGCAATGTTTATCAATTATAACAGACCGGTCGCCACTTTTATGTTCGTAGACTGCTCAAATACAGGTTATATGTAGACAAAAGACAGTTGGTAAACTTTCAACGAGCACTGGGAATGCAATAGACTACAATAATCAATCTGAAGATCAGCCTTAAGTCTTTTATGGGAGGAAAAATAACTTAAAGCATGTTAAACCATATAAAATCTGTGCACATATATCCTTTTTTAAATTCATTGTGTAACATCTAGCGAATCGCGTTTTCTTCGCTAAGAAAACGTACTCAACACTTTCCAAAACAATCCATTACACAATCGTCATATAGAGATCATCTTTGGAAATTCATAATCTATTTATAATTTTATTTTCAGGGATGAATTAACAAAAAAAACTTAATAACGAAAACAATGTCAATTTAGGTAAATAGTGATTGTTCAAATTGTCCAGGGAAAGGTACAGATATTTCAAGTGAAATTCTTGAATTTATAAGAGCTCATGATGGAAAACAAAAAGTTGTGTGGTCTGAGAATCGGTCATAACGGTTTGGTTTCTATATTTCTTTGGTTTAGGACAAAAAGCCTTGTCTTGTGTGTCTCAGGGGTCCAGACTATGACGAACACCATTTCTAACTTTCAGTAACCCCTTGGTAGAACAATAGTCTATATTCAAACTGACAAACAAATATGTCTAGTCATAAAGAATGAATGAATTATAACTAATAAGTTATGTACAATGAGGTAGTGAACAGTACTTAATGTTATATGTCAGTTGATAGCAGACTCTCTGGAAGAATATATATGAGACTTTAAGGGAAAATATGTATCTCTATGGAATAAAAACAATCACAAGTTCACTTTAGTGAACAAATTGGCCAATAAACGAAAAGCGATCTGAATTGCACAAGTGTAACACAATCTCACATGAAGAAATTACTCAATAAGAAAGATCAATTACATACAATGTAACTGTAGATTACCTGGTAAATAAAGACAACATTAGCCAATAGAAAAAAAATGAGAAAAAAGCAATATTACTTACTTCAATTTGTCCACCCCAGGTTGATGGTTTTTCTATACTGTCACAATATTGTTCAAAATTAGCTTTAAAATGAAAAGCAGGAGAGAAAAGGAATTGTCACAACAAGGTTATCCAATTAAATTCCAAAAATAATTTCAATTACAAGAAACTCATAACCATTGTTGATTGTTAAAGATGAAAAGTTTATTTCATTAGGACTGATATTAGTACAAGGCTATATGACGAAATTAATTCGCTGTATTATACTGACATTAAAATTTTTAGCGGTGACATATAATAAATATATATCAGAAGTTGGTTCCTGTATGCACCAACATATAGTTAAAAAGCGATAGTTAATTATTTATAACTCAAAATCAACCAGGATAAGTTAATGAGTTAATGTACAGACATGTTTTACACATATGAGCAAATTGTGGATTGGCTCTCTACGTCAAAGGTTTAGAGATTGGTTCTCTAAGAAAACCACCTGCTTGGATTTGGGCTACGCGGCAGTATTTCAACCCACACACTAATTAAATGGCACCTCTTTGTACTAATATTTATGTGTATAAGTAAATGAATAGATAAAAATGAGTGTTTTTCAGTTTGATTCAGCCAATCAAATAAATTCTTAAAATTCTCTTCTACGGCTGTTGCATCTGTAGGTCCGGCTTTTTAAAGGTCATTTTCTGTAAAACCCATTTTTTAATCCTTTTCAGTCGTTAACGCCGAGGACACATGTAGAATAAATCAAAGACAAATTACGATTACAATGGAAATAGAACAGATGTTTGGTTAATACACGATTCAGAGTGCTACTAGAGTTAAAAGATTGGTTTTTAATTCCAATCGCCTATGTGATGGAAGAATACTTCGACATGAAGTAACTGAAAAGGAGTGGTCTTGACTACCTGGAATCTTTACTTAAGGGCCCGAAGGGGAACTACTTGAGACTAGCCACACACGGCCCTTTCTTGGGTAGCTTCAGATGAATTAGCTTATAATTTAAGGCCTTAGCACCGGCGATGGAAGTCTGCGGAGCAAAATGAAGTGTCTGTTGTTTAGCGGAAACACTTCACTGACGTCATCTCCTCCCATAGAGTTAGTGGTATGACTTCGTCTTCGAGTCATAAGTTTGTGCTTTTATTCTTATTGCTTTCCAACCATACTGCTTGGTTTGGCCGCACAAATGTTTCACCTAACGTAGCTTGACTAGGTCATCATGATCAAAAAGCCCAGTCATCACACCAGAGTAACAGTTAGTTCTGGACCAATCGAGCAATATCATATGATTCTAAGACAAAGCAAAAGAATTTGAGCGGTAACAACAGTCAGATAAAAATAATCTTCAGTGACATAAGAGGATTCGCAAACTACAAGATCATGTTAATATTGATTTAAAAATGTTCCAAAATATCCAAATCAATATAAAACTATAAAGTTTTGACAAAAACCAAAACGGGAATTCGTAAAATTTATAATGAATTAAATCAATTATACCTAATATTTACATAAATGCATATAACTACATGCGACAATAAATTGATATTTCGTTCCTGATTTCAATGACTATTAGTGAAAAAAGAGTAAATTAACATATACGATTGTAATTTTCAAGCCATATATAAGAAAAAACTTAAGCTGCTAGAAGAATATGGTATGAGGCAATTAACGCATCATCGGCGAGCGATGATGCCTGGTGTAAGGGTAGGCTGGAAGAAAGCTAGAGGCGTCCAAATCAAAACACGACATAAATCCATGAGGTCGCTGATAAATGAACTGAACCATATTGGTAGGTGTAGACCATCTGGTTGGGGTTCGCGAATGGTAATCGGTGGCTGGAGACCTTGAACGACATGGCTGAGAATTACTTGCAATGGAGCAGATGCATCTATTCTTTGTGCTCTCTGAAATTCTAATCTTCTGAATTCCTCATGACCTTTTTTTCTGTCTCCCTTTATATTTTTGAATTTATTCTTATGGTATACACTTCTCGAATGATATTTTCGATTAATAATCTTTTTGATTACCGCTAATATTTCTACTAGCTCTACTACCATGGGATTTGATTTGACAATTCGATCTGTGTGATGATGTGGTATGGAATCTGGAACTGATGTACGTACGTAACAAGTTCTACGTTGTAGCTGACTGACCTACTCACTGAGTTTATCAATTAGATAAGCGAGAATGTTCTTACAGCTAAGTTTATCTGCAATGTTCATTAAGTGTGTTGTACCCAGCATCATTCTGTCAATTTTCTATTCATTATCAGATGATTTTCTAAATATTAGAACGGTGTGTTGGTTTTCCCCGACCGTAGCTGCTACCTTAACGTAGTGGTCGGCCTTGCCTATCGTGATGACTTAACCGAGCTATATTGGCTGAAACATATGTTCCTGTAGGTTCTACCATGCCAGGCAGGTTGATTGAAGAAAGATGAGACTTAAACCAGTTACTTGAGGTACGAGGGCGAAGTCGTACTGCTGACTGTAGAGGGACGTGACAGCAGTAATGTGTTCCCCTCGGACAACCAGCATCTGAAGCAATACTGCCTTCACACAAGGGGTTAGAAAAGGTAAGAGTAGGTTGGAAGAAAGGTAGGGGTGGCCAGACCAAAACATGGCACAAGTCTGTGAAGTCACTGACAAGTGAACTGAATCATGTTGGTAGATGAAGACTACCTGGTTGGGGTCCGCGAGATGATAGTAACCGATGGTTAGAGACCTTGAATGACATGATTCAAAATCGTTTGCAATGGCGCAGGTGCACCCACTCTTTGCGTTTCTCAAATTCTTATCTTCTGAATTCCTCATCACTTCTATCTTTGTCTTTCTAAAGTTACCTCACTGAATTATACTTCTTGAATAATATCTTCGAACCCTAATCTCTCTGATTACTGCTAATACTTCTACCATCTCTACTACTATGGAATTCGAATTAGCAATTGCGTCCCTGTGCTAGCTAAAGAATTATTATTCATTTCCATTCATACAACCAATAATATCGTTTTCACTGTAAAAAATAAAACCGTCCTGTGTGAATACGAAACTGTGCAGATAAACCGTGATTTAGTGCTATTTTTTATTTAAAAAATTTATAGTTGACTTCAGCTCCTGATAAAGACTATCGTTTAAACTAAATAAGTCTCAAAAACCACTTAACTGAATTGTATTTTGAAAAACATTATTGAGAAATATACATAAAGAAATTATGATAGTCAAGTAAATTACAATACCTATGCTCATTGGTTCTCCAGAATTTGAGTTGAATAAAAATGGTAGGAAATCATTCATATTCTTGCGAATGTGATACGATGCAAGATGACGCAGTATTTTCACCAATTGCTTCATTGTCTGATCTGCGGTAATACTACTTAAATTATCTGCATTACACGTTCCAATCTTCTCTAGTAATGTGTGTAATGGATAATTCCGAACTTTTAACTGATGACCAATTGACTGATAAAGGCAATCTCCATCTGAAGGGACCTCACAATAAACAATGTGAAAAAGAACAGTAAAAGAACAATCGGTAGAAGAGTTACGACTTTTTTTCTTTTCACCATACATTAAGGGAGCAAACTTTCCTGGAAATGAATTACAGAAGAGAATCGGTCGCCTCTAAATAATATTGCATTGTTTGTCTTTATTTGCCCCATGAATATCGGAAAGCATAACACATACACAAGTTTGTGGTTACAATACAAACGAAGAGGTGGTTAGTGTTTGACATGGTTAGAGCTGTACAGGATTAGTCTCTATTGGTTCTTTACGACTCCCTGGTTGGGATCCTAAAGTGCAATTAAGTGGCTTGAAACGTCATTACACGTGGCTCAGAACAGGAACCAGTAAGGTCCTGCTGTAATTTCCTTTGTTCTTCATATTAATGAGGAACATTTTTGACTGAACGAACCCTTTTTGGTTTTGTTTTTCTTAACTGAAGTGTTTTTCTTACTAATAATATTATTATTTAGCTCACAGACTAATTCCTATTCACTTTTTATTATACCAGTCAAAGAAGATTAAGGTAGTGAACACTTTAAGTGTAAAAAGACTCGTCAAACTACGAATATACAATAGCAAATAAAGAATAACAAAACTAAAAGCATGAAATCTCAGATATGAAGGCTTGATGATTACCTATTTAGATAGAAAAGAACACAGATACTAATTCAGTTAACTTAGCTACTCAGATATATATATATATATATAAATGCTTGTCGGAAATACCTGCTGAAGCCAGTACAGGTGTAAAAGTATGTACTGTATGCAGATAAATATATTCGAATGGAGTTTAAAACAAGGATCTATCAGTTTCGTCGACGAGAAGGAATTATGTTTGTACACATCTATTAACAGCTGGTTGTAATAATCAGGACGGAACTTTTTGTGTGGTAGTAGAATATTGCTAACGAGTAAGAAACTAATAAAACAGGTTGTGATAAAATTGTTCAGGGCATACGAAAAACCATGATCACTAAAGTCTAAACCTTTAGCTTCAAACTATGCAGCTATTTATCTAGTTGTCACTCTCGCCACTGAATATTTGATGTACTTTGAAAGACTTTCCCTGATTTTATAAATGCACTGAGTTTTATTTTTCTATCGAAAAATCACCGCGGTTTGAGTGTCGAGTACTTCATTAACTAAAAAACGTAGAATGAAACTTACAATTATCTTTATCTATCAAAACATTTCATTAGTTTTTTCTGCATACTAAAGGTTGCAACCATCTTTTTTATTTTGTTGAACAACTCCATTCTAACTGGCAAGTTTTGGAAGTCACTTTATTTAAGTTTTCGCTGATTTTATGGTTAAGATCGACTGATAACTGATTAATGTTCAGTACAAGTAAAAGTTTTTCATACCTTAGACGCAAGACAGGAGTAAAGATATCTTTACATTTATCACCAGAAAGCTACAGTGATATGCGAAACCCTAAGTTACTTACATCCTTATGAAAACTTACTTCAAATAAACTTAGATGACGAGCTTCAAGTTGCTTTTCTAACCTTTTCATTTCAACAGATCGAAGACTATCGGATTTATCGGTTTGTATATTCATTAAAGCAGCCGTTTGTTGAGCACGTTGAAGAGCAGCCCGTTTTTCGCGACGACGAGCTGCTTTACTAACCTTTTGTGTCGATACAGGCTTATCTGAAAGATCTAACAAAGTAGTTTACAGATATTACCTTCAGTGTAAATATGATCCATCTGTTTTAATACTGACTAAAAGTGACTAAATCTCTTCTTAAACGGTTCCGAAGTAATAAACAAACTTGAATAGTCTCAGCTATTGCAATTCAAAATGAATCTAAATGATAACTGAAAAAATACACAGACCGAAATCATGAGTTTTCTATAAAAAATGAATTTCTAAATTTTTTAACATATGAAAAATGATTATGACGGTTATGGGAAACAAGTAATGAGAACAACAAGAGTTTGCAGAAATTTTGAAAATAAAGAGTTGTTTGAGCTAGAAATAGGAGACAGTAAAAGTGGCAATAGTACACAGTTTCACATCCCGGGAAAATATAGCACTGAAAGAAGGATCAAAATATGTACGTTATATCACAAACAAAGAGGGGACTGAAGGCAAATATCGGGGAAATTAAGAAGAAACTCCTTAGGAATAGTCGGTGTGAATATAGATGATATATCAAGCTGTCGCCTTCCTCTCAATCTAATGCCAATAATGCGATTTTCGCTCAGACTTTCCTGAGTCGAAACTAACACTTTTAGCTTCCCTAAGATCAATAACGATTTGACTACTTTTACAATTAATCAAATCTGAATCGCTTACTTTTTGCAAGAATCAATACCTATTCTCCTACTTTTCAACATAATTAACATCAAACTGTTTACTTCAAGATAAATAAAGATTAGAAAACTTTGGCAAAAAATTATCACCAGTGCCAGAATATACTACAACACTTATTGAGAGATACCCAGTTTCCGTTTCTTGTTTAGACATGGTAACGTTGCGTTCAGTTACGTGAAAAAGTACCAGGTTCGGATGAAGGAAAGAATTACAAATAACAATGTAGCGATGCCACGGTGACATTACGAAAGTTTGACAACTGAACATTTTAGCATGGATTATATGTTATTATGAATGGAATAGATATTAGGAATCGAAACTTAGATTTAGAGACGAACTAAAATGAGCTAGACACAATCTTGAACCTGATCCAACCACGCAGATCAATGAATTTAGTCCTAAAATCCAAGAAGCGATGACTTAAAAGGAAGTCTAGTAGCGGAAAAACTGATAGCGGATAAACGATACAAAAACGTCTAAATCCTCATTTGAAGGTTTACCCTTTCATAAAGTGCCAGTTTGACAATATAAAAAAACCTGGAAAACTTAGTTAATGTGTCGAGATATTCTGATTACTGGTATTCGAAATTGCATGAAATAAAAAAAAACGCAATATGTTCCCGAAGACCTTGAAATCAAAGAGACCTCGGCACCTCGTAGTCAGTTAAACAAATTATGAACCTTAAGGTATGTCATGATAAAAATTTCAGTTTTAAGACGGATAGGTTGTAGTTTATGAATCAGTGATGAAAACTGTGTAGATAAATTTTAGAAGAATTTTTTAGCTTAATTAGAAGGAGCGATATTCACTCTGAACACTATTTCAACTATTTGAAGATTTAAAATGTGACTTTTGATTAAAATTTGAGTCTATAAAACAGACTACAATGGTATCGTGTTAATAGCTCTTCTCACCCGAGCAACATTACGTATTGTTTCACTGAAGCGTCACTAAGTTTAGGTGTCAGATTTGTTTGAAATTCGTGGTACCATACTTTGCGCTTACTATACGGCATTCAAATGTCAACGAGGTGGTAACAGCCAGTGTTGGCATATGCTTTTTTACTATGTCCAGTGATTTGGAAGAGTAAAGTAAAGTAAACAGACACTCAAAAACAAAGACTGATAACCACAATAAATGGCCAGTTAGCTATTAGGTCCAAATGCGCAAAAGACGGAAAAAAAATAAGTAGACTCTAAAATGCACAGGTTAAAAATTCGCTAGAAAAGAATCAACACTCTTAGTGTCACTTTAATGTACAAAACAATATTTGGATTCGTAAAAGTGATCAAAACTATGAATTTAGATGATGGGGGAAAGAAGCCACGTCGTTTCCAAATAGAGCACAGGTAAATATTAAGATAAATTGAATTAGGATCGATATGACATATCATGATTATATCAACTCAAATTTTCCACACTTGCATAACTTTCCAGTTTCCAACTTTTATGTGAACTGGGTCAGGAATTTTTCTCCTACTAGAAACGTTAAGGTTTCCTCTTTTTAGAAACGTTCCAGAGGGGGGATAATACTCTAAAGATAAGTGGGTGTAATGTCAGAGTTATTGAAGTGGGCTCTGAGCTAGCATTGAAAAATAACTTTAAAATATTTCAGAGATCTGACTAGCCAATGTTTTGAGAGAATCTCTGAGACAATGATTTTATTGACTACATAAGTTAAAGGATTATAGGCACTAAAAATATTAAACAATGGGTTAAACCTTATTGTTTTTGAAGTGATTTACACATACTACCACACAGAGAACATGGAATTCAAACGTTCTTATTACAAACAGTAGTCCTATAGCATATCGTAACCAGCTCTGAACTAACTGTGGGATGAGTAGTCTGTTAAGACGAAATAAAAGTTATCAAAATGTCTCCATCTTTCTTAGGACAGCTAGTTAAATAAGGCTTCACTAATCGGCTTGAACCAAATGCTTGATGCGTTGATCAATTTTTTCGGAGTGGTTGTTTGAATCTTCTGATTGTTGTTCAAAAATTCAACTGAACATTCTTCCATAGCATATGCACATCATCTGCAGATATCTCTGATGTTAACTTAATATTACAAGCACAACAATGATATGTGCGTCCTGTATCCCACTGCTAGAGACTATTCACTTCTGCTTATAATGCTTGTAACCTAGACTCAGTATCGAAGGAATCTGTACATGATGAACATATACCAAAAGGGACTGATCAGTCACGTCAGTGGGAAGACTCAAACAACAATCAGTAATGAAGGGTAATGAACTGTTATGGCATCCACGGTAGCATTTACCTGGCAGATATGGGTCTGTTCACTACGATTCACACGAAGTGAAAAACATTATGAAACAATGTTCAGGATCCAAGTACCTACTATAAAGGACACTTGAATCTCTCTGAAAGGGTTCAAAAACAATTTGATAAAGCATTTCCGAGATCTATGGCTCATGATATCCCGAGGAGCACAATAGTTGTATTACTTTATTTTTTTAGTTTCGGATCCAGAGGCTTCTTACTTATGATATGTCACTGAATATGAACCTAATGTATACTCCCCCTTCCCTTCAGAAAGACATAAAAAACGTCGAAGGAATAGTGAGATAGTGAAAAAGCTGAAACGAACAAAGCAAACGTAACTTACAAGTTATCTTGCCATGGGACAAATGTTTAAAAATTGCCACCTGAATAAATCTCGTTCACAGTCTCAGATAGGTCGTTTGAGACATGCTTGGCCATACACAACAGTTTTCAAAGAGGAAAACAATACAGACACTCAGCCTTGTAAAATTAGGTAAATTGTTAAACCACCACCACTCCTCTCGAGGAAATCCTTGAAAAATTGTGCATGAAAGAGCAAACACCTAAGTCCGTGCACACTTCTTCTCATTCAGAGTTGTCGCACTCCTGGCTGACGTGATCACAGCCTCCTCAGCTGCCAGGTTTAGGAAGAGACTTGATAGACACGTACTCACATACGGATTATCATCTTCGTGGACCAGCTGTGCCAGATGCATGTCTTGAGACTTGTTATTATTGACTCTTCTTTAGATAACTAACCTAATCTGTCTCGCTTATTATTTCTGTTCCCTCCTCCTTTCCCATACTTTGGTCCTCTTGCACAATCTTCACTGCCAATTAGTTAACTTAATTGTACATTAATTCACTTGGTCCTGAAATCTTTCACTTAGCTACATTTTTCTCATTATTCTCCACATCGCAATTAACTGATCCCTGAATCGGTAATGTAATAGCTGTTAGTATCCAGAAATAGTACTTTCCTGCAAATAAACGTACTCATTCAAATCACGGGACGTACAAGCACAAACAACTGCCAACTGATTAGAATTGGTACAGTCTAGTGGTTGGTCCCTCACTCATTTAACAATATCAAATACCTGTAGAGACACCGAAATTACACGAATCGAGCACAAATAAAACAATTGGTTTACACTAGCTCATGAAAATGATATTGGATTTTGTATTGGGTATGGGAACATTTTATAACCCCTACCTCCTATTAGTTACTATTCTGTTAAAATTCAAGAAAATACCGTGACACTCTCGCTTCTTCATGAAGAAGCGCAATTTCTTGTTTCTGAGCAATAACATAAAAGGCTTGAAGGGTCAGACGCGCGCTGTACCTAGGTGACGGTACAATAAAGTGTGATATATTATTTGGTCCAATGTCATCAGCATCTTCTAGTAAAGCAAAGACCCAAACGGAAGAGGAAATAGTGGAAGGTTTTAATCGCTTACGCTACGAACAACGCTCCATTGGTAGCAAAATTAATGATCTAGAGCTTGATCAAAGAGAACACAAGTAAGTTTTTGTTGAAATATCTACATCTCGATAAAATAACATACTATGAATATGGGATAGACTTGATAAAACCTCACGAACTGTTCTGAATTCTTGTGACTACAATGCATGGTTCGTCCCTGATTTGAAAGATGATACTCAAGCTGAATAATGTACCTAGCGTTAGGAATATAGTTTTAAACTCTAACTTTCGTGCTTTGGCCTGTTGTGGTTCGCCGAACTCATGATTACAAGGTTTAGCAAGTATTTCTGAATAGCTAAGTAGTTATTTTTCACTGACATTTCACCTTTAAAGTTCCATATTTTCGGAGCATTTTTATTCGCGTCCTACTGTGTTTGTACTCAAAACACTAAATCATTAGTTCATATCCATTCTCTTATGTCATTTGTTTTATTAAAACTTGCTGCAATGCTTAAGACTTCCTATTTATCATAAAATGTTGGCTATTCTTAGTTTCGTCCTAATTTAGTAGAGATACAAGCTTTTTCATAAACTTTCTTGGTCAAGTGGGTAGTATTCGTCTTTGCGAAACTAGTCTATGTGTTGTCTCCCTCATCATCACTAAGGCAATCGTTTGTTTTTCACCTGGCCCACCTCAGTAACAGGTAAGAATTTCGATAACTGGCTTCTCCGTAGTTTAGCTTTCTGGGCTTTTTCAAATGGAAGACGAGACTAACTACGACACCATATTTACTCATCAGATCTTCAAGAATTATGCGGTTACCATCTATTCACATTCCATATGGACTTAATGTATATAGAGAGCCTATTCTGATGATTTTTTTTCCTGTTTTATCTTCACATAATACCATTGAAAATATAGTTACCAAACTAGCTTTTTATTGTATTGCACTCTACAGTCAAACTTGTCTAAGGGTTATATTAATTATCCACAAGAAATATCCTTTTTTTAAATACTGACCACTGTTTCGGTGAATTCGTTTTCGGTCCTAATAAATCTTTGTTTTAAACTTTTTTGAAGCATGGTCATTAAGGTGTTACAGTCAGTGGAGCCCACTCGTAAGTGCATGCGGATGATAGACAATGTGTTGATTGAACGCCAGGTGAAGGACGTACTTCCGGCTCTTGAAGCTAGTGTACAAAAAGTAAATTTTATTTTCCAAATTTATGTGTTTAGATGTCTGAATGTATCGAAACATTGTCAAAGCAATTTGAAGAAAAAGGTCGAGAACTTCAAAGATACAAAGCTGAGCATAAGATAAGAATCGCTGGTGAAAAAGATTCTACGGGGTCAGACAAAAACGATAATGTATCTTCATCATCAACTTCGGGTGTGTTAGTATCCTGAGCGCTTGCTGTGTATAATATAATTACTGTTGAATGTGATCAGTATATATTATAAACTTGCTTCCTTCATATATATTTACATTTGCGCAGAAAAGAACTTTATCAACATGATGAGGGATTCGTTGTTTTTATTTTGTGGTTTTTATTTTGTTAAAATAAAAATCTCTTTAATGTTAGTTACTACCATTTAGACTAGCCATTGCATTCCGTTGAAAATGTGAATTAGGGATGCATATGTATTTGGAGATAATGGGAAGGATGTGTAGCTCATGTTAGTAATTTTGGTTAAGTTGCAAAATAACTTTCATTAGACCTCATTTTGTTGGAACCGATTGTTGGTTTACTATTTAATGCCGATCATAATATCATCCAAGTGCCCACATTAGCCATTTAATTGGGACCTAGAATGACTTAAATTGTCCCCTCTTATTGTAACCTAGAAAGTCTTCTCTAAGTAGTTTGCCGATTCACGTAAGTTTCAATCCGATGAGGAAACTATGTACATACATTTCGAATAAAAAGTACAAATTATTTATGCTCGAAAGCTGCAAGTTTACCTGACAAAATGGATAGGTCATGTGAATTAAGAAATATAAATAACCTCTATCTGATAGGCGTAACAGAAATATTACTCACCTGCAGCTGTTCATGCACAGTGTTCTCTTTTCCTAATGACGAGAAAGCCGGATTATATGAGGTTTCTCTTTGGTAGCTTATCAAGTGCTTGTTAATCCCATTGAATCTGACTTGTATACATCAAGTTTTTTAGTACCTTAAGTGGTCTACATAAAATGTACTACTAACATCCAGTGTGACAGTCGGATGGTGCAAAGATTAACCCATTCTTTTAGACTAGGACAGACTCAGATCTTAATCTCAGGACACTTTAATCTTCCTCAAGCCATTTTTGTCAATTACATCCGGTAGATGGGATGGAGCTCAGTTATTTGAGCTCACGGAAGAACTAAAATTACTTTTTCCGTTCATCTTAAAATATTTCAAGTGTCTTTGAGATCGCATTTATCAAGGATCTTAACCTCAGATTTTTGTTGAATCATGCCAAACTTTTTAATATATGATGCTAAGCTTCATTTGCTGCGGAAGAAAAGCAAAGTCTATATTAGTTCAAGTGATGTAGGCCCCTAAATTAACCGAACCTTGTTTTTTATACAGCTTGATCCAAAAGTCATCATTCAGTCAGTTTCAACATAGAACTTCGTGCATATGTACATCAGTTCAGGTTTCCATACCGCATTAGCTCAGAGACGCAACCGTCAGTTCAAATCCCATAGTGGTAGAGATCGTAGAATTACTAGCGGTAGTGGAGAAGGTTAGGGTTCGAAGATAGTATTCAAGAAGTAAAATTCAGTGAGATAAGTTTAGAAAGACAAAGACAGAAGTGATGAGCAATTCAGAAGATAAGAATTTGAGAGAACGCAAAGAGTGGATGCACCTGCTCCATTGCAAACGATTTTGAGTCATGTCATTCAAGGTCTCTAACCATCGGTTACTATCATCTCGCGGACCCCAACCAGGTGGTCTTCATCTACCAACATGACTCAGTTCACTTGTCAGTGACTTCACGGACTTGTGCTATGTTTTGGTTCGGCTGACCCAAGGTTTCTTCCAACTTAATCCTACACCGCAAAACAGCATACGCAACACATCCCAACCACCTCAACTGACGAAGTTTCAATACTTGATCTATTGATTCGTTATCTTTTTCTAGTACCCGTTTCCTAACGACAACATTGCTTACTCGGTTGTCCCAGGATACACGAGCAATGCTCCAAAGACATATATGATCGAATACTAATGACCTAAGAATATCCTCAACTCTTACCAGCCATATAGCAGGAAGGAGCGAACTGCTGTGCAGTAAACTCTTCCTTTGATTTGCAAACGGATATCTCGACTACGACATGGGTGACGCAAGTTGGCAAAAGCTAATCGAGCCTTCTGTTCCGTGCTAAGATTTCGTCAGTCACCAGGCCGTCAGCGCTGATGAGACTCTCCAGATAGATGAAGCGGTCTACACCCTTGACTACCTCACTCCCTATCACTTGTTCAAGTGCCGATGCAAACTAATCTCGAGGCAACAATTTGCATTTCGAGGGGGATAATCGTATTCTGAACTTGCTTGCGTTGTTGCTTAGGTTAGTCAGAATCTGCATTTTATCAGCGTCTTCGTCAAGTAGAACTATATCACCGGTATATTCTAAGTCAGCAAGCGCGTCTCCTGGTAGAAGGTCCACTCTTGAAAAGTCAAACGAAGATAATGTACGAGTAGAGGGCCTGTCAGACAGATACAACGCAGAACTCCGTACGTAAGTACATCAGTTCAGGTTGCCATACCACGTCAGCACAGAGACTCAACTGTCAGTTCAAATCCAAGAGTGACAGTAATAATAGAAGTATTAGCAGTAATGGAGAAGATTAGGGAGCGAAGATATGATTGGAGAAGTATAATTCAGTCAGATAAATTTAGAAGAAGAAAGGTAGAGATTATGAGGAATTCAGAAGGTTAATATTAGAGAGCACACAAAGAGTGGATGCACCTGCGCCATTACAAACGATTCTGAGCCATGTCATTCAAGGTCTCTCGTCTCGCAGACCCCAACCAGGTGGTTAGCCATAAGTAACACATGTCCCAGCCACCTCAACTGATGAAGTTTCACTACTTCATCTATTGATTTGCCGTCCTTATCTAGAACTCGTTTCCTAACGACAGCATTGCTTATACGGTTGTCCCATGATACACTAGCTATGCTTCGGAGACTTCGATGACCGAAGACTGGTAACCTACGGAAGTCCTCTACTCTTAACGGCAAGTCTCGCATTCGTACAGTAGGACGGAGCGAACTGCTGCACAGTACACTTTAGTCAGCAAACGGATATCTCGCCTACGCCATAAGTGACGCAGATTGGCAAAAGCCAATCGAGCCTTCTGTATCCGAGATGAGATTTCGTCAGTCACCAGGCCATCAGCGCTGATGAGACTCCCAAGATAAGTGAAGCGGTCTACACGTTCGACTACTTCACTCCCTATCACTAGTTCATGTGCCGATGAAACCCAATCTTGAAGCAACATTTTGCATTTCGAGGGGGAAATCGCATCTCGAACATGCTTGCATTGTTGCTTAGGGTGGTCAGAAGACTGTATTTTGTCAGCGTCTTCACCAAGTAGGACTATGTCATCGGCATATTCTAAGTCGATAAGCGAGCCTCATGTATAATGTTAATGTACTTCTTTGGTACACCTTCTGATGACACACTGCCACAGAACCTTACGATCAACAGAGTTGAATGCAGCCGTTAGGTCTAGGAACTTAACTATTGTCGGACGTCTGAATATGCGTCTGTATTTTAGTACTTGACGAAGTGTGAGTATTTGGTCTATCCATCCACATCTAGGTCTGAAACCAGCATAGTTTTCGCTAGTCTGCTCTTCACGAGCTTTGGTTAAGCGTCAGAGTACTATTGAGGCCAATATTTTAGATACCATATTAGTTAAAGTGATTCCTCTGATTATCACAAGAGGATGTTTGTCCTTTTTTGTAGACTGGGACAATCAGTGACAGACCAGTTATATGGGATTACGTCTATTTCCCAGATTCTACCTAAGATCTCAATCAATTTCGCTTCTAAAACTGGACCATCATCCCTAAAAATGTCGGATGTTAGTCTATCAGGAACTGCTGATCTCCCTTGCCTTAGGTTGCCTATGGACTCTTCAATCTCATCATCAACTGGAGGACTTACGTCTATTTGCCATTCAGGATGACTGCAGATCGTGGGAAACCGAATCCTGGTTGAAGGCCCATTAATCCAATCTCCTGGATTGGGATTGAATAGAAGTTCCATCTTTTTCCGAGATAGTCTCACTAACAGTCACATTTCTAATACTGGTTACCCTGGTAAGTCTGGACAGTTGTCTGGTGTTGCCTATTACAGCTGCCTTTTCCATATCTCTTGCTTTCGCTACTCAACAGTGTTCATGATCATTCCGTAGGCTTCTTATCAGCGTGGGCTTAAGCTGACTCCGCTCGTCATCATGTTTAGAGAAAGATGGGATTAGTTTTCGAGCATCTATCGGCTAAGTGGACTTTACTGAAATCCACTGCTTCTCCCTAACCTTATGGTCTACCTTGCTAGCAGACATCACGGCTGTTTTCACAGCTTTCTGTATATCACTCGATTATTTGTAGAATTTACCAGCGTCTTGTTTTTCTAGTTTGTTTAATGTTGATTGAATTCCGTTAATTTAGTTTGAGTGAGTCTACCAATGGACTAAGTAACTTGAAAATTGATCATTGTGACCAATGCTTATCACATTTAGGAAATGGGGTATTGGATAACACACTGCATAGGCTTAAATATTTATTCCTGTTACTTAGACAACGTTAGTTATTCATGGTGAAAGTGTCCATAAGCATGAGTTTTTGAATAACTTTATTTACAAGTTATATATTACCACTAGTCAAGTTTTGAAATACGAACGTAGTTATCTGTAACCTGAGCATAGTTCGAATTTCTTGATAGTTTCTACTGGCGTGTATGAATCCAGATGAGAGTGCATCTACTATTTCCATTTAGTCATGAATTTTCAGTGAAGTTCAGTTGTGTCTAGTAGTTTTGAGGTGATTTGCACAGGATATGCATCTGCCAATAATGACTGATTAATTGTAGTTGTTATAACAACAACGGGAAAATAGGAACTTTTATCAATAATATCATATACGTTGAAAAAGTTAATGACTTTTTGTACTTAATAACTTGGAGGATAGTGCGTAAACTCTCAAAATGATAGCTATTGGATTCGAATTCCACTGTTAACATCAACACTAGGGTTCATAAAGGTTCAGTTGATGAGTCTTAAAGAGGATGAGAAACGTGCCCTGAATCTCGATGCAAGTCACAATCTAACTTTACTAAATACATCATGTTTAAAAAGAAAACCAGCAAGCTTTATTATTAAAAACAGCAATAAGTAAACTCAGCTAAATAATATTTTATTTCTGTACTGTAATTTTTTTTGTTTAGATGTGTATATATATTAAATTGAAATTGAAGGTTGAAGACAAAAATAAAACAGTGTATGTAGGGAGTTAACGTTTTGAAAATTTCTATTGTATATGAATTTAAAATAGTAGATGATGAAATGAAACATGAAAACCGAAAGAAAACGAGGAATAAACATTCGTAACGAGTTGGATCACAACTGATGAATGAACAACTAATTTGTAGTAGTTAAAAGAAAGGCAGTAGTAGTAGTAGTAGTAGTAGTAGTAGTAGTGCCATTAAAAATATGTTCATATAGTATGTATTTTTGTGTGTAACTGACGAAAATGCAATATAACTGATGCAAACAAAAGACCCGGAAAATCGAAGTGGAATATGACTTTACACTGTTGACTTTCCTTATTTCTTTTTGTTATTTACTAATCTAGTCTCCTTTGTCTACTTGTTTGTTGGTTTACTGTCTACACCTTTCTACTTCCACTGAAGAAAATGAAAGTGAAACAAACAAACAAGAAGAAATTGGATAAGTTACAAGTTAAGTAGTTTAACTGAATCGAAATTGAAGCAATAAAAATGAGTTGAGGAAGGAGAACGAAAAGACTGAATGAATACACAGTTAAGCTATTGCATGAAAGTATTATTCAAGGGCTTCAATTTGTATGTAGGAATTTGTTTTTAAGAATGGAAAATAAAGTTAAAGTATACAACTGTATATTATCATACATTAAAATATTATATTTCTCAATTGAGCTAGTATATTCAACAGTTGTAAACTAAAAGAACAGAATGGGTAGTAATAGTTGACTGTAATAATTATTGGTTCTAAAACAACTTGCGTTCTAATAAAATCATATGAAATCTCTTTAGTATAAAAAAAGAGGTTGAAATAATATTTTAGTGATCATGAATTTCTTCATCTGATTCATTCTCATCAGTATCATGATCACCACTATCACCTTCAACGCCAAAGATATTTTCGATTCGTTTTAATATAGATAAAACAACAGATCTAGTTTTAGACATAGGTTCACCATCAGCGCCTTCATCGTCGTCATCTTCGTTACCATCATCATCATCATCGTCGTCATCATCATCTTCATCAGCGTTATCACTGTTAATACCACTATCTTTCTTTTTATATGATTTTTTGTTATCATAACTATTATCGGTTTCTTCACTATCTTCGTCGTCGTCATCGTCGTCGTCCCCGTCATCATCTTCTGCGATCTTTTTGGGTACTGATTTGTGTTTTGAATTTCTTTGTGGTTGAGATATAGGCGAAGCCGATTTGACCACCGTTTGGGTTGCTTTATCTAGAATAAAAAAAATAAGATAATGAGGGAACAAAACAGAAGGGCCTTGGCTGTGTACAAAATTGGTGTGTCAAATGAAATGAAGTTGTGACTGGCTACTGAGCAAAGTCGGGTATGTCCTCCGATTGCCTATGTATATGTAGAATATTTCTATGCGTAAGAGATGGTATCTACTTGAACTACACTGTATGCTGACTATTTGTGATTTGTGTCACTAGACTATTTATTGTCTAGTTTAACCTAGTTCTCAATCGTCGTGAATCGAATTTTGTATACCTGGGTAGAAGTTATCCATTATCTAGTGTCTTGATTGAATGTATGGTCTAGTGGTTAAGTCCTACTAATCCTAGTCATATGATCTGATATCTTGGTATCTAATGTCTCACTGGTAGTATCTCAAGATTTAAATCCTATTTCCACTAAATCAAAAATGAATTTGGTTATAATTTAAATCAAATGAATGATTTTGTAAGTCATCACATTATTTTCATGAACTGATAATCAATTAATGTTCATATGAAAGACATTTTTGATGAAATAATTATTTTTCTTGTGAGACATGAAATTCACAATATTAAAAATATACATTCTACTACACTGTGCAGTTGCTTTAAGTTAAGTAATTTAGCAGTACTTAAAATAAAAGATGACGATAATATTAAAAAAAGACCATCTCTCCTCCCTTTAACACTAATCGGTACTAAATGTGATGCAAATGTTTATATTAACTGAATGAAATAGCTATTTTCATCATGTTGTTCATAACAATAAGTAATGAATGAATACAATAGATAATACTTACATCACCTACTATTAATCAATGATAAAGATTTTGGAACAAACGAATGCAAAGTATCTGTTGCTGTAACTTGATCATTAAAAGTAAATGGAATTTCATTTGATTGGCATTATTTTCTACCATATCATATTAGTAATCATGAATTGCCCGAGATAGGATCACATGATTATTACTAACAATTGATCAGCTGAACAATGCTGACATATTCAGGAAACAAACTGACACGATTAGCCATCTTAAATACTTCAATATCTTGTATTAGTTCAAAAGCACTAGTTAGATAAGACATCACCGTCTAACAAGAATAAACTTTCAGTCAATATACAACAAATCATCACATATATCTACCAAGATTAATCTCAATACTCCCAGCATTCACTATTTTATGGACGAAAACAATTTCGTGATCTTATTGATGAGCAGTTATTTTCAGAGGAAAACTGGTTTTAGGCAGACATGTATTTACATAAATAACTTTTCAATGTTTCCACTGTACTTTTTCTAACTGGTGTATTTGTCTATTCGGGACTATCACATTACGCATTAAACAGTAATGGGAATAATTAGTTTACCACATTCAATCTTATTACTCCTACTTATCTCATATTTTTTTATATATCTACAGGTTTTTTGTATTTCTTTGCTCTGCTAAGCGAAGTAGATAAAGAGGGGTCTTGCAAAAGCCAACTTCATCAATATTCTATATTTTTTACCTCCTACACTGTGACTCATGGCCATGACCACTAACATTAAATAAGACGATAAGAACAAGATTTACAGAGTAACAGGAATTCATCATTTTTGAAGGCTTCATGCAGCTTACGTTTACGTTGATAATATTATTATAGAAAGTTTCAAATACTGCGATCAATGAAGTATAGTTCGAGATGAACAACGAAGAGAGGAAACAACATATTTAACATGACAGTTGTAAATCAGCTATTTCTAGTGTATGGTGCCTGATGTCCTTTAAGCCAATAACAAGTGGATTCATCACCTTCTGAGGTCCCCTTTAAATGTATCTAGAAATTTTTATGTATTTGTGGAATGATTATATAAGGACTAAAGAAAATGACACTGACACTGACGATGTTAAATTCAATTTTATGTCAACTACGTACCTGGATTAATACTAATTGTTGAATGACTTGTTTATATTCATTGTCCATTTATTATCATCTATAACTTCAACCTCTTTCCTACTATTTTTTATATGATTTCATCTGTAATGTATAAATGCTAATCAATCTTAACTATCACGTTTAATAGGCTGTTTCCTCTTCTGGTTTCTGATGTTTCTTACTAAACTTAATTATTTATGGTATGTAAGAAACACTTTTTATAATAATATTACTAATGTAAGTGCAAACCGTTTGCAACTGACGGGAAACCTTGACATAGTGATTTCCTGTTACTCTGAAAATTTTGTTCTCGCCAAATGTAAATTTATCAAGGGATCAGGATGTCCAAAAGATCAATTGGGTTTCGTTGTGCGAGAATACTGCTCAAAAAAACCTGTGCAACGGAATACGTGAAGCCTAGATATATCTTTTATCATCCCAGATTGATTAGTGTATGGAGTTCTAGGTAAACAAATACTAGGCAGCTAGACAGGTCACGTCAATCAAATGAAATACTAAATGAGTTAAAATATCACTAAATACTGTTCACAAACTTTATATTTTCGAAATGAAAGTATTATGAATGATTAAAAGTATCCTTTGCTAGAGTTTAAGTTTTTTTTATCAATACAGAATAGTTCAATAACATGATAATGTATGCTGCAGATATTGATAAATTTTATTGCTGAATATTTTGAACGAATAAACACAGGATAAAAACAAGTATAGGGTTTTATCTGAAGAACAAACTTATTTACTTTGAAGTCATTAGTAGATTATTACTTCTTTGAAGTTTAAAGAATCACAACACTTCAAGTGACAATTAAACATAATTAAAAAAATCTCAAACTGAAACATCAATAGAAAAAAACCTATCCCCTGACAGTAAAAAACGAATAATTTTTTATGAGATTCAATAATAGTCAGTCAATCAATCAATAAGTTAAAACGCAGAACATTGTACGTGCGTACATAAGTTTAGGTTGCCATACTACATTAGCACAGACACACAATTGTCAGTTCAAATCCCAAAGTGGTAGAGATAGTGGAAGTATTGGCGGTAATGGAGTGATATTTCACAAGCTATATGAAATTAAGACGCAAAGATCGATCAGCTTAAACGCCAATATGTTAGTCGTAATATATAAATGTAAGTTCCGAAGTCAGGAAGTCAAGCAATTCCAATCGTAGTGTTGTTTGCTTGTTCCAAGTTGAATAAGTGAGTTCAAATTAAGTAACATTTTACAAACCTAATTAGACACTACTAATTATGTAGAGTCATGTATGCTTGCTCTTTCTCTCTATCTTTCACAATCACTTCTACCAACAAAAATAAGTTTTTTCTCATCATATCAGACAGAACATTTGAAAAAAAAATACAAACAAAAATAATGAATCCAAGTTTTCATATAGTCAAAACACGATTTACTTTTTATGTCATTTTCTTTTGAACGAATAGTTTTAGGACGATTTTTATTTTGTTTTTTATCATCAATACCATCTCCATCGGAATCATTATCTAAATAGTCTGGTATATTATCGTTATCATCATCTGTATCAAGTAGATCAATGATTCCTAAGAAGAAAAAAAACAAACGATAAACATAGAAAATAAAATGAAGATGGAATTCTTACCAAAAAAAAAATAGGAAAAGTGAAATTTTAAAAAAACATAAATTTTTTACCATCAGTACTTTTTCGACGAATAAGATAGTTGATAAATTGGGGAGTGATTTTCAACAACTTGAGAATCTATTTTTGCGCTAAGGAAATAAATTAGAAGATAGCTATTAAACTGCTTAGTTTTTTTATTTTCATTTAAACGTTACTAAACAAAAATTGGATCAAAATAAGAAATTTTCATGTTATTTTATTGTATCAAATCATTATTTACATTGATTAATCCCTAATTCATAATTAAAATCATGTTTCTCTAGTTCTTAGTATCGATTGACTACCATCGATCGAATTGCCGTGTGGTCACTTGTATGAGGAATTCAAAATCACGTGCGTTTTATCTAGATGTTAAACAGTTAATAGAATAACCTGGATCAAATTTTCTTGCTAGTTGGTAGTTATCTGCAAGATGTACTTACAATATTTTTTTTTACATGGCTCAATGTTCAAATGATGAATAATTTAAAAATTAGCTGAAGAGAATCATTATGTATGAGAACAGTATTTGAATGATTCAAAAGTTCTAATTAAATATAGCTGACCGACTGATACGGAAATAGAAAATGAAAATGAAGCACAATAAAGTACACTTGCACAACATAATCCCCGTTTATGTGTCAATGCAACAATCTAACTATAGATATTAAGCATACAATTCCTTGACTGATACGCATATAATCCAATCAATGAGATTTGGTTCATCAAACATCATTTACCAATAAGATTTAACCTACTTATTACATAATCAGAGCTATCTAACTGCATTCTTCTACTATATTTTGAAAGTTATTACATGGATGAAATTTTCATTTTCTACAGCCGAAGTAGACTAACCCTAAGTTCGAAAACACCTCTACTTCTGTAGCGACAATAGTCATCATGCAAAAATTATGACTAGAAGTTCATTACATGTATCAAATTATTTTAGATGAATGATCCAAATAAACTTAGAGCTCGGTATAGAAGATAATTTTTATTTCATCCCAAATTTGAAAGGGTGAGTATTTGGGACATCTAAATAGTTCATACCGTTTCAAAATTCAAACCAAATTTACCCTAGGATTGTAAGATCATTCAAACTAAATTCATTCTTGATTTTACCATTCCTTCATTTACACCTTTAGACTTTGTCTTGATGCTGAATGTTTTTCATTCGCATTCTTGTTGTGGAGAATGCTACCCACAAAGTGGCATATAAATAGTTTGCAATGGAGTGGCACTCGGAAGCTTCTATCAGAGAGGAGTCCCTGAAGTGAGAAATGCATGGTGCAACAAGAGTATGTTGAAGACCATAGAGTTATGAGAGGAGGAAATGTGTGATCTGGTTCTATTACAAATGGATATTTGAAGCTTGTGTACAAATTTTGTGTATAAACTGTCTTCTCGAAATTTATATATTCCATTAGCCTTGAATTTTTCGTACGTTACACTACCACATTGTTCCAATCTTTTCTTAATAGATTGCGTTAATTTCATATCATGCTACTGTATTTTGTCCGATTTTACATGTGTACAAAATTCTAGAATGATGATAATTGGCTAACCCTTTCTAAGATCTACTTGAATTATGAAATGATGACTGAAAAATAGCTAAAGATATACATAACATTCCAGGATCAACGAAATTCTATGGAATCGAGTTGAGTAGAAAATTCAAGAGAAAACAGTTAACAGTAAATAATTTTCAACAAAATTTACCATCGCCATCCGAATCTTCACTTTCTAAACTATCGGAAATATTATTCCTGTTTTCATCTTCGTCACTGTCCAATATACCTAAAATTTAAAATAAAATCAAACTTGCTGAACTCAATCATTTAATGAAAAGCCTTAGAAATGAAGGTTCATACTACTGCTGAGATATACAAATAAGAAAAGTAATTTCTAAAAAAAAATGCAGACGCTGTTTCTGACAATTGCTGATATGAGATTTATATATAACCCATACATTCTTCTCCATCATGAACACCCTTCATGTATACTTTCATAGTATTTTGTAATTAATTTTAAAATTAATTAAAAATTTCAAAAACCTGAATACTCTTGCTTTCACACTATATGGGTAAAAATTAAATACAAAGAAAAGATGCTTCGAACAAATAAATGTCTATTTTCGTTGTTTGTCAAGAGACGGTCAGTTTGACTGCTGATCTTGGCACACTGTGTCGTTATGTATGCAAGTTAATTCCTTTTCAAGGCCTGATCTATATGATCAGAGTGTGGAGAAACAGAGATTAGATGAAAAAAATGGTAACTCTGACCACCCAATCACCGAATTGCCGTACTCTTATCTGATTGACTCATTCATTTTTACTTATCACTATCAGCTTAGATTGGTTAACACTAAACCAATGACACGTTGAAGGTCATAGTATTACTGAGAAATTTAGACCAGGCTCATGTGCTCAGTAAATTGATGGATGATCTAAAACGCCTAATGAGGTCGCCTGTAAGTTTAAATGTTTTTCTGTAATACTTATTAAAGTGTAACTCTGCAGGATAGAACTGTTAATATCCTAAAACATGAGTCATCGTACATTGATTTCGAAAAAAAACCCACTGTATATTCTGAGCAGTATGAACGTATCATGTCTATACTTATGCACTGACTAATAATCTCTCCAAAAGTTTAGTCCTGCTTAGTCTTAATGACTGAAATCATGACTTAGGTGAGGTACATAAGGAAATTTAAAACTGACACATACTTATCCTAAGGATAGTGATAATCGAAGTTCGGTATTACAATTTACAATGATCTATTCTAATTATTAATGTTTGATATTGTCAATGGTTCTTCATATTCTTCATATTGCAGTTAAACCATATTGTCAAACAAATTCATTCCTTAATTAAGGTTATCTCTTGATTGTCTCTGAAATTTCTAACGCATGAGGACTTTTGAGCAGTCGATATGCTTGTCCTGTCAGTAGCGATGTATTGGTTGTCAGATCTTATATTACCAATTACATTAGAAAATTCATGTATTACTGAAATAAGTCAATGGGCTGGGTAAATCTGAGTATACTGTACTCATGTGCCCTAAATACTAGGTAAAAAATCATAATCGAGACCGTTAAAAGCAGCTAATCATGGTCATCAAGGTCTTAGCCTGTATATCCTTGTCTAGGTCGAGAGGAAAAATAAGTAGACCTCAAGGCCTCATGACTTATGGGGCTCAGTTTGCCTACTAAAGTTACCAAACCATTCCTCAGACTTCTTATTCTCGCCAGTGGATTAGCCAGTGTGTAAGGAGAGAGTATACAACTTCTAAATGAAACCAGACATAATTATCAATAACAGAAATGCTTTACTTACCATCACCATCGTCGTCATCATCATCACAATCAGGTATACCATCCCCATCATCGTCATCATCCAGATAATCAGGAATGCCATCACCATCCGTATCTTTTGCTTCAAGAATGTCTAACATTTGATTAGCATTTACATCTTCATGATAGTCCTTGATGCCGTCATTATCATCGTCATCATCTAGGTAGAAAAAATTAGAACAATCCAACAAGAAATTTTAAAGAGAATGTTTACGATAACAAGAACGTGAATTATAAGCAATCGGAACTTCACTATTTCATATTATTACACAAAAATAATAGAATAATAAGCAGAGAATGAAAGTAGGAGTAAGGATGCATATCTTCAAAGTTTATATTTTCAGAAACTCAGTAGAATAGTAATATTTACCAAAATGCTAAGTGATTTATGTGATACCCTGGTTTATTACTATAAAAGATAGATTTCCATCATACAAATGATACTCTTTAAGAGTCTTATTCATCATCTTTAAATTCAGTGTTTAAACCTTCGTATTATATTTATCGAATTACTGTTCGTCTCTTGAGTATAATATAGATTTGCTTATTATGAGTACTAATAGTATCTCAACACTATTTCAGTAAGAGATCTTTTCAATTTTGGTAGCACTGATCTACAGTAGAATTAATTAACGGTTCTGGTTATGACATTGGCTGGTGACCTGGATTTGAATCTCACTGGAGTCATCAATTCATTTAAGACTGACGCGTAACAACCATGGTGGGACTTAGATTCATGGATTTCTATAGATCATCCGTTCAACCACTCGATACCGTATATTTGGTCACTTGAAATGGAGACCATATTACAATTCAATAAGCAATGAGAACGAAGCTTCATGATACTGATTATTACTCCATAATCAACCAAGAGTACTCCTGTATATTGATTGTATTTGATGATCTAATATTAACATTATGAATTAAAAAAATGTCCGATAGCTAAGTTTGTTGACAAACAAGTTAATTAGAGTGTTTAATAGGAATACGTAAATTCAACAAATGTCCAATACTTTTCAGGAGCAAACTATTCAAATAATTACTTCGTATTTATAGATAAAGAAAATTTTTGAATTTCAACTAAAAATGTGATAGAACATGCAAGCTTAATAGTCCGTTTTCATCTAATGAACACAATTTTAAATAAGACTGATGGAGAAGTTTAACATACAATTGAGAGCTTCAGCAAACAAATAAACAAATGCAGTATAACAGTGAAGCAAAGAAAGCGATAATAGATAAAAAGTGATGATAAATGGATGCAAATCAAGAAGAGAATGTTATCAAAGTGAATGTATATTTGTCGACGTGTAGTTGACCTTGAGCATTTTCAAAGAAATTAGATTTTACGTGCACGCACACTTTACTTAACATTTCTTTCATGGAATAATACAAATGCATAATTATAACAGTGACAATCATAGTCGTGAAGCCATTCAATATCAATTTGTAGCACATTTCGGTGTGTGTTAGAGGGATGGGGTTAAGTAGTTTGCATGTCTTTTTTTAGACGAAATACCTTGATCGTCAGGAATCCCATCATTATCGTCGTCGTCATCATAGTAGTCGATAATTCCGTCATTGTCAGAGTCTTTCATCTCTAAGTGATCTGGGATCCCGTTATTATTTCGGTCAGTAACTAGAAAAGTACAAACAAAACAGAGAATTCGTTTATCAAAGTTGCTAGTTTAGTGAACACGGAATCACTCAAAAATATAATCATCCATTTAATTTTAAACAATTTCTCATTAATGATGTGAAATTCTAGCTATCAGAAAGATTTATTTATGGCCATTCATAATTTTGAATTAAGCTGATTGGTTATGTTTGATATGCTTATATTCATCACTAATGGTTAGAGACCTTGAACGACATGGCTCAAAATCGTTTGCAATGGCGCAGATGCATCCACTCTTTGTGTGTTTTCTAATTCTAACCTTCTAAATTCCTCATAATCTCTATCTTTCTCCTTCTAAATTTATCTCACTGAATTATACTTTTCGAATCATATCTTTGCTCCTTAATCTTCTCCATTGCTGCTAATAATTCTACTATCGCTATCACTCTTGGATCTGAACTGACAGTTACTTCTCTGTGCTGACGTTGTATGGCAACCTGAACTGATGTACTTATGTACAAAGTTCTGCGTTGTATCTGTCTGTCTGTCTATGCTTATATTCACATTGATTAAACTATATTAATAACAGTTGTTTTGCTTAAAAACTGTACTATGAGAATTTTGCAAAAATCCTATTCACATACTTTTAATAATTGGTATATTTTTCTTACTGAAGTTTTAATTGTTTTCGTACTACATTAATCTATTCCCCATGTCGAGCACACGTACGTGTACATCAAATATGCCAAATATACAAAAGTTTTAACCAACCTAACCAGACCAGTTTTTGAAAATATTTCCTTATCGGAAACCAATGTAATCAATATATTTTATTTAATTTTGTGGAAGATGAAACCATACACTGAATAAACATCAACTTATTTACAATTTTCTTTTTCAGAAGTATTTCTCTTCGTGATTTAATAATTCCATTTCTATATCTTATTATTCTTTCGACTGAGTATTTTTAAATTTTTTTTGATATAAATTATTAAGAAGTATTAAACCAAACATTGCTAGGGTTTTGTGAGTTGTTCGTTTGAAGTTGATTCTGGCAACTGTTAATCACGAGAGTAAGACAGTTTCGAAAACTATTTATGGTATTTATTCATCTATTTTATTGAAATAGGTTTTATTTTGTCTATATCCAGCCGTGTATTTTTGATACATAAGTGTTTTCTGCAATGATATGATTTGATACTCACACTGAATTAGATACTCGAACGGTATACTACACAGAAACTAGATCACGCTAAACCAGGTATATGGTTTACGGTTTAAACAGAGAACCAGAGTAAGCGATAGACACTATTTTATTTCACACAATCACAAGCGATCACATTCAGTGGGTGCGGAGTAGAAATCAATAAAAGGAAATGAAACCACGTATTTAGTTGTCAGAAGGCTATGCCTGTTTATACATGCTCGATGACTAATCATACTTCCCTTTCATGATTATACATCATACACGGTTTCAGCTACGAAGCTTTTTGATTTACAGTGAGTAGAAAAGTTTGAATTAGTTTTGTGTACAGCTCATATGGCTTCACTAGGTTCTTGATAGTGGTGTTTACAATGATCTCTTTGGTCAGATTAGTAAAATTTTTAAGAAGCCTTTAGCTATCCTATTTGTTATACCTAGTCTACAGGTAAAAATATTCATATACAAATAGTAAACTCTAAATAACGAGAAACATTCCAGTTCATGGTGTGTAAATTCTTAGCCAGCTTATAAATTAAACTTCAAAAAATGGGATTATCAACGAATTTGTTCAAACTAAGTTAAAGATATGTTTGAATGCTTCCATGTGTAGTTAATTATTCTGTATAACACAGCATATCTTAACTTACATCAGTGAATATCAAATTCACCTCCTAATAGACATCGTTTTCTGATCGACTTGCCTTTTGTGCCCTACCTTAATACTCACGTGACTTAGGATCACTTATTCTCGTAAAGTTCATTCCATTCACATTTTTGGTGTAACCGGTAACCAATTAAAGCTGTTTTATTGGTGAACTTCGAAAAAAGACTTATAACTACCGAAAAACTATTGTTAAAAAGTTAATAAATAAAAAGACGTTTGCATTTACCTTTTTCTTTTGGTAGATCATCACTATTTGAGCCATGATCCGAACTGCTTGGGCTCCTAGAGGTAGATTCTCGTTTACCCGAGGATTTTTTATTTTGTTTCCGTTTCTTCTTAGTGTGTTGTTTCGAAGTCTTTGGAAATTTATGCAAATAACCTTCATCTAAGTAGTCTGGTATTCCATTACCGTCGGAATCTTGTTTAAATTCTGGAATACCATTACCATCTAAGTCATCTTCTACGTGATCTGGTATAAAGTTGGCATTCTTATCATTTGGATTTTGAAACTTCATTTTTTTATTTTTAGTCCATTTTCCCAGTAAACGATTATCTTTTTTATCCAAGAAGTCAACAATACCATCATGATCTTCATCTTCAAGATAATTTGGTATACCATCACCATCCCAATCTTCTAAATAATCCGCTATGCCATTATTATTAGTATCTTTATCGTAGGCTTCAACAACTGCTTCCACTTCAACATCAACAACATCATTATCTAGATAATTTGGTATACCATCATGATCGGAATCTTCTAAATAATCTGGAACACCATCTTGATCAGTATCTTCAAGATAATCCGGTGTACCATCACCATCCGAATCACCTTCTAAATGGTCAGGTATACCATCTTTATTTTTATCAATGAAATGTTTCGGTGAAAATTGACTGTTCGCATCTTCATCCAAATAATCTGGAACACCATCACCATCACCATCTTCTAAATAGTCTGGTATTCCATCACCATCACTATCTTCAAGGAAATCTAAAACTCCATCACCATCGGAATCACCTTGCAAATGATCTGGTATTCCATCACCGTCTTCATCTTCAAATTTCATAGTAGAACGTAATTTACGATATTTTTTCGGTGAAAATTGTGTTGTAGCATCCTCATCAATATAATCTGGTATACCATCACCATCACTGTCTTCTAGATAATCTGGGATACCATTCGAATCGGAATCTTCTTGGTAATCTGGAATCCCATCACCGTCATTATCTTCTTCTAAATGATCTGGTATATGATCACCGTCTATATCAGCATAATGTTTGGCTGGTTTTAATGCTCTTAATACTTTGGGTGAAAATTTTGTAGTAGCATCTTCATCTAAATAGTCTGGTATACCATCTTTGTCAGAATCTTCAAGATAATCTGGTATACTATTATTATCCAAATCTTCTAAATAGTCAACAATATCATTATGATTGATATCACCTTCTAAATGATCTGGTATACCATCTCTATCAGCATCAGCAAATTTTCGACCGATACCACGACCACGAATTTTTCTCGGTGAAAATTGTGTAATAGCATCTTCATCCATGTAATCTGGTGTACCATCTAAATCAGTATCTTCTAAATAATCTGGTATACCATCTCTATCAGAATCTTCTAAATAATCAGGAACACCGTCGTAGTCAGAATCACTTTCCAAGTGATCTGGTATGCCATTTCTATTTTTATCTTCTAATTTTAAATGGATATCATGTTTAGGACTGAATGTATCATCTAAATAGTCTGGAAATCCGTCATTATCTGAATCTTCTAGATAATCTGGAATCCCATCCTCATCGGAGTCTTCCATAAAATCAAGAATACCATCTCCATCCTGATCACTCTCTAAGTCATCTGGTATACCATTTTTATTGAGATCATAATGCTTTTTATTTGAAACTGATAATTTAAAAGATTTCGGAGAAAATTGTCCAGTGTAATCATTATCTAAGTAGTTTGGTGTACCATCTCCATCTTCATCTTCCAAATAATCAGGAATCCCGTCATCATCTGTATCTTCTAAATAATCCGGAATTCCATCACCGTCACTGTCACCCTCTAAATGATCTGGAATACTATCGCCATCAAGATCAGCCGAATAAAATTTCAAATTCGAATTCTGCGAAAGTTTATAGTGCGAGAGTGCTAAAGAATCGATTTCCAGATAATTTGGAATGCCATCACCATCATCGTCCTCTAGATAATCTGGGATCCCGTCACCATCCTCGTCCTCCAGATGATCTGGAATGCCGTCTCCATCAGAGTCACCTTCTAGATGGTCTGGAATCCCATCACCATCCTTGTCGATATGTTTCGGCAATTTAGTTGATCGTTTGTGGTGACTCTTTTCCAGATAATTTGGAATGCCATCACCATCATCGTCCTCTAGATAATCTGGGATCCCGTCACCATCCTCATCCTCCAGATGATCTGGAATGCCGTCTCCATCAGAGTCACCTTCTAGATGGTCTGGAATGCCATCACCATCCTTGTCGATATGTTTCGGCAATTTAGTAGATCGTTTGTGGTGACTCTTTTCCAGATAATTTGGAATGCCATCACCATCATCGTCCTCTAGATAATCTGGGATCCCGTCACCATCCTCGTCCTCCAGATGATCTGGAATGCCGTCTCCATCAGAGTCACCTTCTAGATGGTCTGGAATGCCATCACCATCCTTGTCGATATGTTTCGGCAATTTAGTAGATCGTTTGTGGTGACTCTTTTCCAGATAATTTGGAATGCCATCACCATCATCGTCCTCTAGATAATCTGGGATCCCGTCACCATCCTCGTCCTCCAGATGATCTGGAATGCCGTCTCCATCAGAGTCACCTTCTAGATGGTCTGGAATGCCATCACCATCCTTGTCGATATGTTTCGGCAATTTAGTTGATCGTTTGTGGTGACTCTTTTCCAGATAATTTGGAATGCCATCACCATCATCGTCCTCTAGATAATCTGGGATCCCGTCACCATCCTCGTCCTCCAGATGATCTGGAATGCCGTCTCCATCAGAGTCACCTTCTAGATGGTCTGGAATGCCATCACCATCCTTGTCGATATGTTTCGGCAATTTAGTAGATCGTTTGTGGTGACTCTTTTCCAGATAATTTGGAATGCCATCACCATCATCGTCCTCTAGATAATCTGGGATCCCGTCACCATCCTCGTCCTCCAGATGATCTGGAATGCCGTCTCCATCAGAGTCACCTTCTAGATGGTCTGGAATGCCATCACCATCCTTGTCGATATGTTTCGGCAATTTAGTTGATCGTTTGTGGTGACTCTTTTCCAGATAATTTGGAATGCCATCACCATCATCGTCCTCTAGATAATCTGGGATCCCGTCACCATCCTCGTCCTCCAGATGATCTGGAATGCCGTCTCCATCAGAGTCACCTTCTAGATGGTCTGGAATGCCATCACCATCCTTGTCGATATGTTTCGGCAATTTAGTTGATCGTTTGTGGTGACTCTTTTCCAGATAATTTGGAATGCCATCACCATCATCGTCCTCTAGATAATCTGGGATCCCGTCACCATCCTCGTCCTCCAGATGATCTGGAATGCCGTCTCCATCAGAGTCACCTTCTAGATGGTCTGGAATGCCATCACCATCCTTGTCGATATGTTTCGGCAATTTAGTTGATCGTTTGTGGTGACTCTTTTCCAGATAATTTGGAATGCCATCACCATCATCGTCCTCTAGATAATCTGGGATCCCGTCACCATCCTCTGTCCTCCAGATGATCTGGAATGCCGTCTCCATCAGAGTCACCTTCTAGATGGTCTGGAATGCCATCACCATCCTTGTCGATATGTTTCGGCAATTTTGTTGATCGTTTGTGGTGACTCTTTTCCAGATAATTTGGAATGCCATCACCATCATCGTCCTCTAGATAATCTGGGATCCCGTCACCATCCTCATCCTCCAGATGATCTGGAATGCCGTCTCCATCAGAGTCACCTTCTAGATGGTCTGGAATGCCATCACCATCCTTGTCGATATGTTTCGGCAATTTAGTTGATCGTTTGTGGTGACTCTTTTCCAGATAATTTGGAATGCCATCACCATCATCGTCCTCTAGATAATCTGGGATCCCGTCACCATCCTCGTCCTCCAGATGATCTGGAATGCCGTCTCCATCAGAGTCACCTTCTAGATGATCTGGAATCCCATCACCATCCTTGTCAATATGTTTCGGCAATTTAGTTGATCGTTTGTGGTGACTCTTTTCCAGATAATTTGGAATGCCGTCACCATCATCGTCCTCTAGATAATCTGGGATCCCGTCACCATCCTCGTCCTCCAGATGATCTGGAATGCCGTCTCCATCAGAGTCACCTTCTAGATGGTCTGGAATGCCATCACCATCCTTGTCGATATGTTTCGGCAATTTAGTTGATCGTTTGTGGTGACTCTTTTCCAGATAATTTGGAATGCCATCACCATCATCGTCCTCTAGATAATCTGGGATCCCGTCACCATCCTCGTCCTCCAGATGATCTGGAATGCCGTCTCCATCAGAGTCACCTTCTAGATAATCTGGGATCCCGTCACCATCCTTGTCGATATGTTTCGGCAATTTAGTTGATCGTTTGTGGTGACTCTTTTCCAGATAATTTGGAATGCCATCACCATCATCGTCCTCTAGATAATCTGGGATCCCGTCTCCATCCTCATCCTCCAAATGATCGGGAATACCATCCCCATCGGAGTCACTGTCTTGTTCATCAGTATTCCCATCGTTATCTTCATTATCTCTGTATTTATATTCCTTTGAATCGTTATCTATATTATTATGCCTTTCATGAGGATTTCTGTGCAATTTATACTTACCTTGTTTTTTGTTGTTGTTACATTTTTCCAAGAAATCTGGTATGCCGTCATCATCTTCATCTTCTAAATAATTTGGTATTCCATCGTTGTCGTCATCTTCCATATAATCTGGTATACCATCTCCATCTGAATCATTTTCTAAATGGTCTGGGATGCCATCGTTATCGTCATCTTCTAGGTAATCCGGAATACCGTCGCCATCTTCATCTTCCAAATAATCTGGTATACCATCACCATCTGAATCTATCGATGTTTCATCTTCATCATCATCATCATCTTCGCCATGATTTGATAAGTAGTTTGTGATGGAACGAGATTTTTGGTGATTTTTGTCTTGTTGGTTAGATTTTATTGTTCGACACGAATGAGCATCACAATATTGTTTATTTTTTGTAGAATGTAACGCCTTGTTATTTTCATTCACCTAACAGGAAGAAAATAAAAAAAATAGCGGATGTTGGTCGAGGTTCATTAGTTTTATCATGTTCAGCGTTTATAAAGTCGTTTGAAGAATGTCTAGAACTTACAGTGACAGTGTTGATCATATTTTTGTTTATTTTGAACCTATAATGATATTTTTTCTTGAATCCAACAACATCAAGACCAGGTAGACATAAATAACGCAGAACCTGTATATTCTGCCACTATTCGGATCATGAGATCAGAAAGAAACCAACAAATTCAAAATTATTTGAGTCGAAACGAAATTTCCTTACTTATATTGTGTAGGTACAGTCACTTCGTGGTTCTGGGAATAAACTTATGAATATAGACTTATGTTAACCTGTAGAAAAAGTATTTTAGAAATTCAACATTCAATTCAACATTATTAATATGTTTCTAAGAAATGTGAAGTTTGTACAAACAAAAACTGTTATGAAAATAGGTATTTTGTCTTCAAATTTTCTAGTTTTGTTAAGTCCAATAGTTTCTAATATGAAGTTTTAAAATAGATAAAATTTTTAAACCAACTTCCCTAATTAGATTTACTTGAATGAGATTCAGTTGCTGATATTATCAAAGCATAAAATTTAAAATTTCGATGCCGACATTCTTTGTTGTCTTCAGTTAAACAATATACAAAACAGGCAATAATTTAAACTTTTAGTTTTCATTGAGTCAGAAGCTTTAGTAAGTGATATTTCTCCGTTATGCTAAATAGCCTTAGTTAAGAACAAAATTCCCTAAGAAAATGTCACTAGCTGATAGGTCATAATTAAATTTCAAAAAAAAAAATAGTGTGGTTAAGTCATTACCTATTTTTTCAGGCATTATTGTCAGGTAATACATTTATTAAATAGTTATATTAAACGATCAAATTGTAAATGTGCTTTAGTATCATACTTGAGAGAGAAATCGAATGAAATCGGTTCAATTAGGGATAAGGTGCTGATTGCAATGACTGCTGAAGTAGCTAATACTACCATGAAATAGCAATCTAATGGTATTAATATTATTAACGTATTGCTTAAATGTCCGTAGGTGAAAGAGGATTCAAACATGCTATTTGAGAGTCTATATCAGTAAATCAATACTCAATATTCATTATAAATATATGAATGATAATGTCTTGTTGATGTGATAATATTTAATTAGGCCTTGAACATTGGATTGCGAATTCGTCTACGAATGTGTACGGGTTTTAGCTTGAATACAGAGGTTTATCGATTGATTTGCACTTTATACTACTTAGTTTCCTATGTTTAACCTCAGGGTTAGTCACTTGTTAGTTTCATCATTCAGCCAAGGAACCTATGAATATATACCATCAATCAGTATGTGATCTAACTTTTCAAGGACTACAGTTCACAGAATTAAAGGCATGCAGAACACATTACCGTGTAGTAACTATTCAGAAAAGTAGAAACAGTGTATGAATCTATCGGAAAAGATTTTACATAGTCATTGAAGGTGTGAAGGTGTATGAAAGATTAACTTCAGTCTTAAGTAATGTACTTATCAATAATATTTTAAGCTTATTTTACTATGATTTTTAAAGATTTGTATCTTTTCATTGTTGATATTAAGGAGGGTAAATGATCAGTATCATTTTGACCAATATATACATTCTGACGGGATAGCATTGATATTACCATTTGATTACAACTTTCTGTTCAATGTGATCGAATAGCAACGGAATCCAGCTGACGAATACCAAATAGGACAAAATGTGAGTTCTGGACTCTCATATTTTATACAATATTTAACTCCAGTAAAAACTAATAAGTCATTTTGATTTTCTGATTATTTTCTAATTTTGATAGAACAGTGAGAAGACGTAATTGATCTGAAAAATGTGACGTCAAGACAACCATCAAAACATTGTATAGAAATGTTGGAGGACGAATTTTGAGGTTTATGGAGGTCATGGCTATTCGAAAATTAAAATCCCCCTAATATGTACAGACACAATTTGTTATAACCTTGAATTTACCTTGGAAGTCTTTAAGCCGAAGGTGATGTGACAATTTTCCTACCCTTTCTTATTCTTTCCATATTACATTAATTTTCTCTCTCCTTGATTTACAATTATCACCTTATGTCTATTTGAACTTTTATTTAATTGACCTTTTATTAATCTTCCTATAAAATGCCTTGACAAGTAAATATGCGTGACCGGATTGTTCGAAATGTATAGCGCAAATACATCACATTTTTCAGATCAATTACGTCTTCTCACCGTTCTATCAAAATTTATGAAAAGGGACTAGTTGTCTGATTTTCTAATTAACAGAAACTGTTCTATTCTATCATACTAGAAGATCTATTTACTGAAAGCTGTATAAAGATGTGATGCTAATCAATCGTGTTCTATTTTATAACTGATAATTCCCTAGTTTTGTTATCAAATTTATTCATAAGAAGAAAATTCTTCTATTTCGGAAGTACACATGACCATAGGATAATGATGATGACAGATTACTGTCGATTGCAAGCTACCAATTTCAAAGCAGATAGTATCATTCAAGGTTACAGTATCAATTTGAAAATAATCACTCAGCCATATTACTGATAAATATTTATTAAGTTACTGAAATGTGTCTTCAGTTGACACAGTTTTTCTTTTTAAGTCAGTCAACATTATCATTCACATACAAGAATAAACTAAGACTACACTAATTTAAAAAATGTTTACAAGATGAAACAAATTCATGAATGAAATATGCATAGAATAAATGCTAGGAAACTGTTTTACAACTGAACAAGTGTTTTATTCAATGCTTGTTAGTAGTAGTAGTAGTAGTAGTAGTAGTAGTAGTAAAACAAGGGATTTATTAACTCTATCGATATATATCTAGGATTTTTTCTTCTAAATTAGAAAATGTATTGATGCATAGGTTAATTTTGAAATTCTTCTAACCTTCTGCTTTTTTAATTTATCAACTTTTTTCGATTGTACCATTTCATTATTTTTTGTTTTCTTAACTTCTTTTCTACGTAATCCAACTGCTTCATTAGATGTGGCTGCTTCTGCTCCAGGTAACAAAAAACTGCCAAATATTGATGTTTTTAAATTCGTTTCAGCTAGATTAATTCCTTGATCATCATCTAGTTCACTGTCCTCATCCTCCTCCTCCTCCCCCTCATCACCATCAGTATCATAACCATTAAGATGATGAAAATGAGTAGTAGCATAATCATAGTAATGATTATTTTCATGAGTGTTCAGTAAAATATCTTTATTTAAAGAATAAAATGAATCAGTATTTTCACTT
Source organism: Schistosoma turkestanicum (assembly GCA_944470395.2). NCBI lineage: Eukaryota > Metazoa > Platyhelminthes > Trematoda > Strigeidida > Schistosomatidae > Schistosoma > Schistosoma turkestanicum. The sequence continues at coordinate 33,322,516 of OX103973.1, forward strand.
GGTGTAAACGCTGCTAATTTACGATTTTGTCGTTTATTATTTGATTTGATAACATTTTGTTCATTAGCATGTTTAGATGGCAGTTGTTGTTGTTGTTGTTGTTTTATAGGTGGTGAATTACTGGTTTTCGTTCCTTGTACTGATGATTTCTTTGAATTTGTACTAGCGCCATTTTCTTGTTTATTATTTGAATTGTGTTTAATGGTAGGTTCATTTTTTTGATTGACATTTGATTGGGCAGGTTTTGAATTGAATGATTTAACTTTAGATTTAATTTCATTAGTATGATGAATTTTTTTATGACTATCTGGGTTATCATTCATGTTATCATTAAAATCAAATGATGGAATTGCTTGTATTGTATTCTTTGGTACAGGTTCACGTAGTTTAGCACGAATACGTATTAATTTACGTTTAGCTTCATTAACCATATAGGCTTGATGTTGTTCTTCTTGTGTTGGTTCACGAATTCTTAATACTTTTTTAATTAAACCAGATGGTGATTTAACTAGCTTATAATGTAATCCACCATCACGTCGACAATCTGGAATACCATCACCATTTGCATCAGGATCTAAAGGATCAGGAATACCTTAAAATGCAAAAAAATAAGAAAGGAGAAGAAAAACAAGCTGAAAACAACGTGTAAAGCTATTCACTGTCATGTTTTATCATTGACATCATGGGTTGACTTTAATTAGACGAATGTTAAAATGTAGAAATGACTAAAATAATTTTTTTTCTCTTCGTATAGAACTCCTCATCAGTGTGCAGTAATACTAACTTCACTAAAGATTGGGTTTGTACACTACTGAAGAATCACATAGGATTACGAAACAACTGTCTAACATTACCTGGTTTCAAATGTTTGTCTCGACAAAAGTTAGTTTGCGATTTAAACTATCAAATACAACTATTAATATTTAAATAATAACGATAGATTTCAGTACAAATAATAGTATTTAGTGTATAAAAAAATCTTTAGCAAATCTTACCGTCATTGTCATCATCTTCGTCTATGTGATTCAATAATCCATCCATATCTGAATCTTGTGTTCTATCGATCTTTCCATCATTATCCAAATCATTATCAATATGATCTGGAATTCCATCACAATCTTTATCGTTTGGATCGCCTAAGTCAACATTCAACAAGTTGGCTTCATGTCGTGCAATATGAGCTGTAAACAAAAGAATACCCAAGTTTTCCAGAAATTAGGAAATTTTAAAGAAAAGACTGGCAAACGTACACTTACAGTCAAGCGAAATACTTCAGTGCACATTTAAATCTAAATTATGCAAACGCAAGTGTACTTGGCGAAAACATACACTCCTAGTACTATTGAAATACTTGTATTGAAGATAGCTAGTGTCGAAAAAAGTTAAAATTCCACGTTAAAAATAGTGTAATATTTAGATAATAACTTTAGAGGTAGTAAGTGATAAAAATGAGATATGTGAGTTTTTAGTATAGGGACTTTTTGGAGATTGCAATATTTTTACCGTTGAAATCATAAACGGTTCTCAGCCAGATAACGTCAACGGAAAAAATACTACAATCTCCGAAAATTCCTTACACTAATAACAAACAAGTATGCACTGGTAACTAGTTTCAAAATGTAACTCCTGGGATTCTAATGAGAGGCCGTGGTAAGTGGAGTTCAATTCGTGTCAGACGTGAGACAGTTACCCACTACAAACAACGGATCAACGGTTGTACTGGTTGAAGTTGGACATTAAAACAGTTGAATACCGGCTAGAGGTTAAGAGTTTGCATGCGATACCAAAGGTTTTGAATTTGATTTTCATGTGCGGCTTCATGAATGTGCACTTTCGAGGAGTCCTGTATTAGAAATAGACGTCCGTCGGTTTTCTAGCCAAAATCAGTTTGTTATTACGATGGCGAAAGCTTAATTTTTTTTCAGAAAGCTATTAAAAGTGTATAATCGACGTTTATAGCAATTTCAACACATATCTACACACGATCCGTAACTGTACCGAATAGAAATCCAAAGATTGAAAAAATTTCATAAAATATTGAATTAATCAGAGAGGTTAGAGTTAAATTATCCTACATAAAGTGTTGACGACAGATTTAGAACCAGCCTAGTAGTTGTAAATTTATTCAGTCATGAATTGTTATTCTTTTTCTATAAAGAAATTTGTTTTATATTGTTACTGTTATCTATGTTGTCTGGTTGTTACTCACTTAAATATCAAAATGTCATTCATTCAAAGATATATTGTTTCCATGATGAATAAACATTCATTCAAGTGTTTCATTTGTATTGGTTGTTTGCATCTTCCCATTGATGTTTAGGACTGCGACTGATCAATCTCTTCGGCACATGTGCATCCTGTGCAGATTGCCTTGATATGGTCTTCAGGCTACAAACATTAGTAGCAGCAGTGGGTAGTGACTAACGGGGGAATCGAGGATCCGCGTATCGTCCTATTCGGGACTCATCAGCTGGATATACTACATCTCAAATTTGATGTGTACTCTGGGACTCAAACCCACATATGTCATAGAGATTGATCAACTGCCATTCTAAACATCAGTGGAAAGATTGGGACAACCAAAACAAATGAAATAATCTTCATCCAAATGCTCAAGCTGTCTGTCATATGAACTCAGTACCTAAGTGGATAACGTGATGGCGTTTGAGGCGTAAATTACTGCGTTCAAGCACCAGAGTGAATATCAACTCTGAGATGCAGTACATCTAAATGACAAGTTCCAAGTAAGACGTAACGCTCATCCTGGATTCCACTGGTAGCCACTACCCCCCTCTGCCAATCCACTCAAGCACTAGTAGTATAACACATGAAAAGCACTTATTCTGTCCTTCTTAGTATGTATAACAGTCATTTAATCTATGGTGATTTGTTATGACTGTTATCCTCATATGTTCTTTCTTATTATATCGGTTACTTCCAAAGTTACACATTATACAGTGTAGTTTAAAGATGATAAATCCTGTAGAAATTTGCATTCTAGGTATTGAGTTTGATGAAAGCGCTTTTTTACAATTATATTTTTTTCTTAAAGGTCGTCATAGAATGTGCTATTAAATTAGTCAATACTTTACACATAAACATTGAACATTTATAATATCAATAATCTAGGATAGAACAATTTATGCTAACAAGTCACATGGGAATAGATCATAAACACACACACACACACACCCAAAAAGACTAACAAATAGAAAACTACTAGGACAGATAAATTTCTCCATAGAAAACTATTTAATCCATGCGAAACAACACTAAGACATGCTTCAAAAGTACAAATCTAGAAATAAAAACTGTAGTAGTAGTAGTAGTAATAGTAGTTTTAATATGGGAAATCGTATTTATCATCTCATAGAGACTATGATTCTAAATTTTCACACTTTTAATCCATATTTATCAAGAAGAAATATTAAGCTTCTTCTTTGGTGTTTTATTGCCAAATTAAAAAAAATGACATTTAACTTTAAAGCTTCAATAATTTTTTATTTTAACCTAGATTTTGAAAGTTCTCGGTTCAATTTGACAATGTGTGTTAGAAGCAATTATTGTTGAGTTCATGAATCATTACAATATAAAGTAAACGATTTCATTGTTCTGAAATAGGGTATGATTATAGTTCAAACAATAATCATTTGAAAAAAGAACAGAAGACATCTACCTTTTTTGTAACGCTTAAACAGTTGTTATTAACATATTCTATTCTACAAATAACCAAGAATTCATACTACTAACTAATTAATGTCATTGTTAAAATTGTTAACATTGTAAAATTCTAGGTTAATTTGTTAACACATTTTTATACTGATATTGTTAGTTTACGAATAAACATAATTATTATAAGGTTTAACAAGTGAACAATACTCTTTGGTTATTATCAACTAAAACGAACTAAACTAATGTAACAGTAAGCATCTTTAGAAAAAATAAGTCATTTCGTTCTTCAACGTGTTAGATCTTTCATTGAACACCCTCTTCATTTTATATCCGAATCAAATTAACTCACGTTCCATTATGACATCTAGGGAAATTATATATCATAAAAATTATTCAAGACTGAATATTATGACAATGTGTACAGTACAACAGTTCAAGTGCAATGATAATTCTTGTTGAATTAAAAGTAGTGGCAACTCAAAAGCTGATATCAGAATAGTTATTATTACATTATGATATGTAACTCTTATATATATATATATATATATATATATATATATATATATATATATATATATATATATATATATATATATATATCACAAAAAATACATAAGATCCTTTATGTTTATCAAAAAAAGAGAAAAATGACAACGACAATAATCAAATCTAAAGAAAAACATTGTTCTATGCATAGATTTTCATGCATCTTTAAAACTCTAGACAAAAACATAACACTGTTCAAAGGTTAAACTATGATATTATCCTAAATAATACTAAAAAATAGACTAATCGTTGAATGTCATATAGTTAGTTCACCATTGGTATATTGTACATCATCAGATATTTCACAGTCGGTCATTCCATGTGGAAATTTTTTCACAAAAATTGGCATATAAACTTGAATTTTTTTCAAGCGATTATCTAAAATAATTTTTTTTTATAATGATGCATATGATTTCAATAGATAAGGATTAGATAAAAAAAAGTAAGGAAAGTAAAACTTTTATGATGATCTATTGAAATTATTAATTTCTAAAAGCTAAACAAAAATGTTTTCATTGTATTAAGTCTAGTTTCTGTTATGTAACATTTTCAAGTATACAATTATGCATAAAAATAATAGGATTTTTCGGTAGTTTGTAGCCAGCTTATATACATTTGAAACATACGAAATACTTAAATAAGGTTTCCAATCATTTTATGAACTCACATGATAAGACTGACTGATGATTTCAAGTAGGTGAAAACACTAATCTCCATAACTCTAATTGAAAATATCGTAAAATGTGCTCATTTGTGACTAGCTTCGTGAGGAAATTCTCGGAGTTTTAGTAAGAAGACGTGACCAGTGGAGTTCAACCCTGTCGGGTGTAGGCAGTAAATACCAAAGACAAATGGGTGAGGTGGCGCAAAATCCCTAGATCAATCAGAGTTAGACATTAACACCGTTGGATGCCCGTCCAGTGGTCCAGAGGTTAGGCGTTCGCTTACAATACCGAAGTTGCCGGTTTCTGCGAGGTGCAGGACTCGTGGATGCGCACTGTTGATGAGTTCCATACCAGGGCGAAACGGCCGCCCAGTGCTTCCAGGTTTCGAATGGTGGTCTAACAATGATTGATTGATGATTTCAAATGTGTAAAAACACTAATCTCCATAACTCTAATTGAAAATATATTTCATCAATCGACGTCAGATAACTTAAACAAAGAAGTAAACTCTCGGGACACGAGAATATCAATTATCTTAATTTACACTAGTTATTGTGAAGATCAGAGAGAAATTAACATTTAGTTTGTTCGCTACAATTCTAGGTATTCAGAATAAATTGAAACAATATATTAAATCTAAGTTTCAAACTGTTTGGAATCTCGAAGAAACTAATACTTCCCGTACGGTTTTTAACCAGTATCACTCGGTGTTATACACTGTAAGCGTTATATCTCCAAATAATTTAATAACTGTGAACAAAGAGATATACAGGTTTTATAATCAGCTTGATCATTCATAGTATTTCTATTCATATACTACTAATATAATATTCAACGGAGCTGATGTATAATTCATTATGAGTCAGTTAATTAGAAATAATGGGCATGTGTATTGCCTGATTGAGGAAAAAACACTGAGGAAATACTGAGAAAAATACTTTCTATCTGGATACTTAATAAATATTTCATATCAACAAACAAAGTGTTCCAATGATGTGACCTTTTGTAAAAATTTTTGATGAGTGAATTGTAAAAATCAAATACATTTGCACAAGTCGGATGCATATTTTAGATTGAAAATATTCATATCCAAATAGATATAATTATTTTAAATGATCAAAAGTCATCAGCATGAAAATTTCACGAAAAATATGCCTATCGTTACTAATTAGAAAGATTATTGAGTCAGATAAGTAGATTGCTAAATAAAAAAGTAATCTCATAAATTAAGGTAACAAAAAAGCTTAAATCACTTTAACTGGAATCATGAACTGAGCAATGTTGGAAAACCATTGGAAACCTGGAGACAATGAACCGCTGTTTCCCCTTAGTGTGAGGCAGTTACCTACAGAAGACAGTGGATGATGGTAGCGTAACATGGTGGACTGATTAAAGTTGAACAATAACACGTTTGAATACAGGCTAAATGGCCAAGAGATTAGTTATTCACACCCGAGGACGCAGGTTCTGCGTCCGATTCCCGCTCGTGGGGTCATGGATGTGTATCGCTGATGAGTTTCATATTAGGGTGAGACGGCTGTCTAGTGCTTCCACGTTTCAAATGGCGGTCTAACATTGATAAGTTCATGATTTCAGTCAAATTCAACAATCTTCACAACTTTCTACTGACATTGAAATCAATTTAGATTGTGAGTAATCACTGTTCATACCTGGGATAGCTTCAAGAAAACGTTTATGTTTATATAGTAAAAATGACATTGAATCAGGATCTCGCTGATCTGGTATACCATCATTATCATCATCCTCATCAATATGATCAGGTATTCCATCATTATCACTATCGTGTGGTTGACAATCAATAATTCCATCACCATTCGAATCTTCATCATCTACATCTACACAAAAGATTACAAAAAATATGTTTAAATTTGGTTGAATGAAAAAAGGCAACCTTATCATTTTGTCATTTTGAGTTGATAAAACACATGGAGCTTGTTGTTTGTTCATTCATTTTTATCACTAACATTTAACTACTTAACAGGCTACATTTATATTATTATGTTGAAATATTTAAGTCATTCCCCCATGAATTACATTGGGGAAAATATCAACTACTTCGTACAGTATACCTTTCATAGTAACAGACATTACGCAACAACCCATTGTGGGGGAGAACAAACCAGAATCCATCGGAGGAGTAAATCAGGAAGAAGCGGTGGAAGTCGATAGGACACACTGTGGAAAGCACCCAACTGCTTTACAAATGAAGCCCTCAATTGGAACCCTCAAGGTCCAAGGAACAGAGGAAGGTCAAAGAACACGTTACGCCGAGAAATAGAGAAAGATATAAGAAGAATGAACAAAAATTGGACAGAACTGGAAAGGTAGACCCAGGACAGAGTTGGCTGGAGGATACTGGTCGGCAGCTTATGCTCCATTGGGGGTAACAGGCGTAAGTAAATAAGTAATAACATTACGTTACCATACTTTACATCTTTTTCACTAGACTTCGAGTGTGATCGCACATACTGCTCATTGTATTATTACTTTTCAATTCATATTTACCTAATCTGGAACTATACCGAATAATTTCCTGCTTATTAATACGATTGGCAGATTAATCAAGACTGAAAAGATTATCCGCTATTATCGTTCTATAACATATCCTATATAAATGTGGTATGTTTGTTTCGATTATATCTTAAGGTGGTCGTAAAAAACCATGATAATATCTTAAAAATCTAATTTCTTTTACTGATATTTACAATAAATGATAACTTTTCAAAGTCATATTGTAAAACAAATCCGAACATTTTGATTTCGAAGTTTTTTATGAAGGGGAATTTCTTATAATCAAACTAAAATAAAATTTAAGAAAAGAATATAATCAAAAATCGACTCTGTCATCCAGTTCATGCTCAGATTAAAATATCTTATCAATCCAGGTAGTCGTTACTAAATGAACTGAATCTTACGTAATAATAGTTATTTGTGATTAACTGTCACAGGCAGTTTGCTTCATAATCATTCGAAGAACTGTCGAGTTGTTTATCATATATTATATTACTATTCCGTACCGTTCATTTCATGGTTTTATTCCTTTCTTTCAATTTAATCTCATAAATATTCAAAGGTCAGCCGAACGAAACATGTAGACACTGATGATACTGTCCAGAATCATAAATGGAAGTTAAACAGCTATGATACTGAATGAATATAAAATAACCAAAATGCTTCGGTTTTCTCTACCGATGAATCATTATTTCAATTGATAATGCTTGTTGTCTTCTCATTATTTTAGAAACCGATAAAATCCTCTCTCTAGGAAATGATACTTCAGTACAAAGTGTCAAGTTTATTTCTGAAACTGATAACATTTTATTTGCATCCTGATATGAAGTAGTCAGTAATACTAAGACAGTGTATCAACATTTCTATAGTTTCGTTTTGGCTTTTTTTTTTTATCTGCATCCAACTTGGAATAAACATCTTACTCAAATTATGGGATTAACATACTCATTCCATTTTGTAAAAAAATATTTACTATTTGATGCATTATGTAAGTCAGTATACTTACAATGATATGATACACATTTGACTGGTTTATCTAAACCATAATATTATATTCTCTTTAGTATCAAAAGCCTCTTTTGACGTATAGAAATGATTGTATCAGTATTTATCATTTCTACAGTATTAAATTAGAAACATTTAAAATAAGTTTATTCAAAATTTATAGAATTCGTGATGAAATTAGTTTAAACATTGATTTTAGGTCTTGTAAAAATGAAAATATATCTCAGGCTGATTGCGTAACTGATTGGTTAAAAATTGCGGTTTCAAAAATCATTCAATAGAAGCACTAATAAGTACAAAGTAAATATTGTTGTTTGTTTCAGTAAGTTAATTTATCAAAGAAAGAAAGAAAACAGATTATATGCACAGACTAACCTGGGATACCATCATTGTCATCATCATCGTCCCATTCATTCAATATACCATCGTTATCACTATCCTGTAATGTGATTTTTTTTTATCAAGTAAAAACAAAAGAAAGACATTATATCGACTTTCATTTACACTGTATGTGTTTAGTAATAATTTTTCTCTGTTGCTAATAAACGGTTAATTAAATTCAGTCGTCACTATTAACAACTGAATAACTTTAGTCCTAAGAAATAATGATGTAAGTATTATACCCTTTGAGTAAATTGGTGGCTATCTGAACTTAATACTTTAGTAGATAGAGCATTGGCGATTGAAAAGAAAGAGACTGGATTGGATCATCAATGTAAAAAACAACACCAGGATGTAGCTACATCCATTTGACAAGTATGAAATGAGACGATACATGAATCCTGAATACCACTACTAACAAAAATTCATCTATTCTGAACGGCATGTGAAATAACTATATCAAACCATTCTCACAGGATGATTATATGTTTTACTAGAGGAAGGTCGAAATTAAGTCTTGACTATCAGCAACTACAGTACTTTCCAATAGTGAAATAATATAAGGGTAAGAAAATAAACTGATATTCAGGGTTGAATTTGAGTAACTAAATGTTACTAAGATTGGTGGTTTGTCGAAATTGTTGGCACAAAAACGTGTCTTTATATTATATCAGTAAAGATTAGTGATCAGTGAATAGCTATTTTGTTTAGGAATGAAACTTCCTACTGATTTTTATCCTATCCGAAAATTGGGTTTGGCGTTGTGTGTGCTCTACATCCAGATAACAGGTCCGAATTTCCAACCAGTTACTTTGCTTTATAAAAATACCTTTTATGCAAACCCTTGTTGTATTTACAAATATCCCCAAATCCGTTAAATGCTTTCCTATATCGTTTCAAGTATGTGTTTCAGAACTCATTATCCATTCATTTTCATTATCGGTAAAGATTAATTTTTTATGCAGCCTACATTTAAGTTGATCGGACTATTTTTTTCAGTGATACAATCAATCGTGTATAAATAATTTGGTTCGATATGTCGCAGTTATTAAGCAAACTAACTAACTGATTACACTGCTATAGAAACTTGAGGAAAAAGAATCAAATGATTAAATTTTTAGTAGCGGAAACTGATTTCATTGTGAGCTTATCATTAGATGACAACAACAACACCTATTTTAAAGTCTGAAGGGATGGACAAGAAAGTTCTCGATGAGTTGGCGTACAGACAAGTAAAACGAGAATGTACAATTACTTAGCCTTTCGTCAAATGTTTGAGAGTTTCAGAAGTGGAGTTGCTATAGTTTGATATATAATTGATCACATGCATATATTGGCTATGTAATGATAATTTTCTATGCACTAATCCGAACCAGCTATTTAAAATTAGTACGAACATAACGGAACACGAGATCTTCTCATGTAACCTAGAAATAATTGAGATTTACAATAGTGCTTCATGTGACAATGAGATACGATGGATTTGATTCAAATTCGTACACTATTTTATATTATATATGTAAATAAAATCAAACCACTAGGAAAACTTAGATTAGGAACCATTCAAATTAAACCTCTTTATCTGAAGGTTTTGTAGGTGATTTTTATAATACTGGTAACTTTATCAGTAGCTCATATTAAAATACCAAATATTTTACTGGTCTAAACTGTGTTTTTGTTTTACATTCGAGGCATCATGAGAAAGTTTTAATGAATAAAATACAGTTAAAAGCAGACAGAAACGTAAAAAGAGTTGCTTGAAATTTCTGATACTCCACAAAATATTCAATCATTAACTGTTTTTTTTTTGAAATAAGGCCCTTTCTCCATCATAAAAAATTGCCTTATTCTAGACAAAAAAAAGCCACAGCAGTATTTTTATTCCAAGTGCATAACTATTCCATAAATTTAATAAATGAAATGGTGAAGCGAATAAATTGTAGGCAAGCGGAGAACGTTCAAAGAATTCTTCACTTACATTGTCAGTTATTTCGGTTGTAAGCAAACATTTTTTTGAAAATGTGCAAGAGAAAATCTAGCTAAGAATTTATATTACATCATAATCTCTTTATTATATTAATAATCAGTATTATGTTCAGCGTCTGGAATTTTTTACAAAAACGTGTCCATTTAAATATAAATATTATCTAAATTCTTTTTTTATTTTTGACTGAAATATATTCAAACAAATCTAGATAAACAGCTGTGGAATATCAAAGAATGTTTAGATAATTAATATTGTCGCCTAGAATTTAAAGTAGATTTAAAGTACTTTCTAGTTGTTTCATGTGCATGGAAAGAAGTAGTATAAAATTACTTAGGTTTATCTTTTTGGAGATTTATTTTATTCATAGTTAGGTTATACATAATACGTTTTCTCAACAACTGTTTACCTCAATGCGGAATGAATTTTGATATAAGAGTAGGTTGAAAAGAAGCTAAGGGCAGCCAAACCAAGACTTAGCACTAGTCTACGCTGTTTTTTCTGTTAAAATGATCAATATTTGTAAGTGCAGATTATCTGATAATGGTTAGAGTGCGTCTTGTAACCAACGGTTATTGCTTTGGTAACATATCTTAGAATATGTCAGAATGGCCTAGATACATTCAGTCTTTACATTATTTTTGATCTTGAGTTACGGTATTATATCAGACTTCTGAATTCAGAAAACCTTTTTTGTATACTTGGATCATATCATTCATATATAATCTTTTCTACTTCTACCGGCACTGTTAGTATCTCTGTCACACAGTATATGATTTGATAATTTCGTCAATCTGTGCTGACATGGCAAATAAAAATAATATACAAATGTGCCAGGTTCTACATCAAATATGATTGACTGAATTGTATATAGCTCTGACAATACACAAAATTCTGTTCTAAAAGCTAGAATTCAGGAATTTTTACTACATTTTGAAATCATTTATGGGTCTGATTTCATTTAAGGCGCTCAATGAGTTCCTAAAGTCTGATGGGCGTCTCTAGCAAGTAAAAACCTTGTTGGATCTTATTAGTAATATGCATAAAATATGTAATTTATCAGTAACATTAATCATCATGTTATTTGAAATTCTTGAAATTGTTACAACAATTTATAAAGTTAATTAATTAATTTCCTCTCTTAAAAAAAGCACTTTCAATTACCTGTTTTGTGTCAAAATAACCATCATTATCATCGTCCGGATCAACAATATCTGGGATACCATCACAATCATGATCTTGTTTATGATCCGGTATACCATCATTATTCATATCATCATCTACACTATCCGGTACACCATCTTTATCAATATCTTGAAACAGATCATCTGATCCATCACCATCAGAATCAAAATCCATACTATCTGGTATACCATCATTATCATCATCCATGTCTAGTGTATCAGGAATACCATCCTATAGAAGTAAAATAAAAGCAGAACAATGAAACAATATAACGATTATCTACTGATTTGCTTGAAATAAGTTTTATCATCAATGAACTGATTACGGCTGTAGTATGATTAAGAACAAGGAAGCGGAAAATAGCTTTTTCGTCTGAATTCAGAATCTACTGCTAATGTATAAGAACAGAAAGTGGCAAGGCAAGTCCCCGGTATAAGTGATTTTTAAGTCTTTTACACTGATTCTGACCTCATTAGTTTTACTAGACGCATTCCTTACTGAAGGCTCTTGACCAATTATCTACTCTACATCACATCTGGGTAAGCTGTGTTTCCCGTTCAAATATATTTTAACTAACCCTGATTATCGACCTCTTGTTTGATTGGTCTAAAGATCATAGTGTAGAAAGTGCTTTCATATGTCACCGTTGTCAAGACTTGTATATATGTGATGTCTCCAAACATTGCTTTATATTGATGCTAAGTCTGCTATATGAAAGCAGGATCCTGTTCGCTTCTAAAAACCCCAGACTAAATTCACTCTGCGACTTGAACACAAGAGAAAAGGCGCGAAGCACGCGAGGGCTTTGCTTCAAGTTCAGCCTATGTACAAGAAAATGAGGGTATTTATTGTTACTCGTGACCTTGAGCTTCCGAAATGTTTGGGGACGATTGTGAAAATTTTAGAGGCATGGCTTAATATTCAATCTTAAGGTTTAAATCAAGGCGATCCGAGCCTAGTACACATATGCTAACTAAGAATGACCACATTTTAGTCAGAATGTCAATAACGGCGTAGTCTAAATTAAATTAAAGTCTCATATACATTGTACAAGTTGTTAGTGGTCATTTGGACTCAGCAGCTAAACGAATAGAGTGTTGGCGTTTGGAGCAGAAACCACTAGGTTTGAATATCAGAGTGAATGTCAATCCTGGGATGACAGTACATCCAACTAATGGGACTCAAATAGGACAAAACACTCAACTTGAATTCCTCTGCTGACCTTATTCTATATATATTATATAAAGTTCTTAAATCTTTAAAATCTCGGTAATTCTGATTGATAATTTATTGCGTTATACGCAACTAGTGATGGAGACAGGATGTTTTTCATCGTATCACTAAATCCTGCATTTGAGAAGCCGATTGATTATTTAGTGACAAATAAACTTTGAATTTTACATAACTTTCTGAATCACTATTTGTTAAGTTCTTAAATACAAGACGAAAATTCTAAGCTGGTAGTTATTTTGGGGACTAGTCCCTAACTTGGTGTAGATGCTTTAAAGAAATACTACTTTCCTAACAATAATACAGCGAATTTAGCATTATCACAAAAACATTACTGTAATTCATATCAGTAGTATTTCTAATGTATCTGAACTTTCAGACTGATGCTTATCTTCCAAGTTGTAACTCAACCTTAAAGATGCCCCTCAAGATGGAAGATCACAGTACTAATGCTCAGAACTTAACTATTTAGGAGTAGCCCTATAGAACATAATTTTATACTTAAACAATATTTATACCTTCAAGTTATTTAGGTCTTGTAAGAAAACCAGTATACTGTTGAATAAATATCAGTATCAACAACTAAAATAACAATCACAGCTGAAGATACTCCCGAAATACATAGTGAGAAAATAAACGGGGAACCTATATACAAAGCTTTACAAAACATTTAAACCAAAACATTATTAGAAGAACTAGGTAGTAGTTGCTAGCAGTAGAATCCAAGATGGGTGTCTCGTCCTATTTGAGACTTGTCAACAGGATGTACGTGCATCGCAGAGGTGATGTTCACTACTTCACTGAAACTCAGTACCGTTCGCTTCAAAATTCATCCCGCTGTTCACTTAGCTAGCTACTAGTCGCATTTGTTAATAATGCTTGTAACCTAAAGCCAATATCGATTCAATCTGTACAGGATTCACAAATGCCAAAATGAATGATCAATTGCAATCCTAAACATCAATGGCAGGATTCAAACAACCATTACGAATGAAATACATAATTTTAAGAAAAACTTTATTTTATTCAATAAGTGAAAGCTTATTGAATAGAATTATGATTTTGTGGGCGTAAACAAAGTGAAAATGAGTTTAGCACTATTTTCTTATATTTTGATCAAATAAAATTAACGAGATAAGAAATTTTTGTTGTAAAAGTGTAAAACTTAGTCCAAATCATAGTATCATTTTACTGACCAATCATCACAGAACAAATAAGTTAACGTGGGTTTTTCCAATTGGTCTACAATTGTTTTAGTTAAGGTGAGGACGACAGAAGTTTGTTTAGGAAAATAAATATTTAACAAAAGATGAAATTTCTACGAAAATTAATCTAAAAAATTTACATTTATCGTAAATTTAAAGTCGTTTAGTAAAGTTGAATGTTTAGGATGAACATTTTCAAAGATGGACTGATCATTTGTAGTCTTTAACATCAACATACGACTTTGAATTTTCACATAGAAACATTAAAGGTCATTTAGAAGATTGATGAATGTTAAAATTAACGGACTGCTCAGTGCTAGAACACCACTAAAAATCTGTAAGCACTGAATGGCTCCTCAGTGAAGTTCAGTCCGTGTCGGGTGTGAAATAATTAGCCACAGCAGGCAGTAGATGATTGATTGTGCAAGATTATGGATTGGTTGAAGTTTAACATTAACACCGTTGGATATGGGTCAGTGGTTTAGAGGTGAAGTGCTCACGCGTGACACCAAAGGTCTTTGGTTCGATTCCAGATAGTGCGTGAGCACTGTCAAGGAGTTTCAGTGCTTTCAGGTTTTCCATGGTGGCCTAGTTATGAGCAGGTTGTGATCTAAACTACGTTTATAAGTAAATCTTCACTAATCTCAATCATTGGAAAAGTTGTTTTACTCTTATAGTTCAATAAGCTGATGGATAATACCTTATTTTACATTGTAATTAACTAGTAGCTAGAACCAAGTTTAAGAAATTAGATCAAAGACCCTATATCCTATTAAAAGCTGATTTGATTAAGTTCCAAACTGTTAACGTCTAATCAGCTTGTAAAGACCAATTGTAAATTGAGGTTTTGAACAAAAATTTCAACTTAAATCCAACTGGTATATTTTCATAACTCTTTGTCATGTAAAAACACTTTTAAATGAAAGTGTATTGAGAGTAAATCAGAAATTTTCATTACATTAGCCCCAATTTTTCGGAAGTTTTCATTTTCTCCTCAATATTTATTTACGCCAAGAGAGATTATATTTCTTATGTTTTTTCTTTTCGCGTTCATGTTAGTTTCTTCATCTCGTTCGTTTTATTCAATTTCTTCCTGCCTACTCTATTATTCTCGTCTAAATATACCTTAATAGTGAAGTGTCGCTAACAACGGTTTTCGATTCAGTTTCTTTTCATTTCCATCTACTATCCAACGAGTAACATACAATTTAGTAAATACTATGTTTACTCAGAAAAAAATACTAACAACTATTATTATTGTTATTATTAAGAATAACTCACCCGATCTGAATCCCTTAAATAATCGAAATTTGGATGATCTGGATCTTGTAAATCCGGTATACCATCATTATCATCATCCGTATCAATATGATCAGGAATATGATCTCCGTCGGAATCCTGTTTACAGTTAAAGAATGTAAAAGTAGAAATAAAAAAATGAAATGGTGAACTAATTTGCATAATTCATAAAACTTGTGTCAACATGTCAACATCAAGCCAGACAACTACGTCACAGAACACATTGATCATTGAATAACATTGAATTTTCAGTTTAATTTAACATCCGATAAATTAGTTAAGTAGTTTAGACAAAGAATATACCTGTCATAAATTATTACAAAGATTTATGACATGAGACAATCTGAATAACCTGACTGAGTACATGTTGTACAAAAAATTAAAAGTAATATAAACTTCAAAATAAAAGGAACTCAACATTAACATATTGATTATTTTCATATGAATGAATATTTTAACCAGATGGTAATTGTGTTAGGAAGTAAACAGATACGAAACTGTCTACTATACAGTGACTAATCAATTTGAATATCTTGATGCTACAAGAAATATGTTCGAAGCACGAATGGTAAGTTCCTAGGTTCCTAGGTTCTCGGGATTCGAATCCACCAGGAAAGAAAAGTACACTGACCATTGCAAATACACTTTGTACTAGCAGAAAACTTAGATATACGGTTGCTTGTCAGCTACCTTCAACCACCAAATATTAAATGATTGGTTCATTTCGATAGATAATCATGCTTACTATAACTGAATTTCAATGCCAAGGTTGAACTTGATAGTTTAAAATAAATTGAACATTGAGCGGAAATTGAATATTGATAAGATTACTATGCTATTTTTGTGGCTCACCCAAGGACGTTTCTATGATGTATAAATAAACTCCATTTATGTGCTTAGGAATCTTATATTTTCTGCGTGTTTGTAGAATACACTTTCTATGCCATATCAAGTCTTCGTGATATCGTTAGCAGGGCCGGGGACAATCGGATCAGAATAGCCTACCGTATCGCTGGATCATTTGTCTCCGCTCTCGTTTACTGACTAAGGTGAACTCGTAATATTTCAAGCATATCAGTTGACGAGCATATCAGAAATTATCGTTACGACTATTTCACATGTATCAAGCAAATAAAACATTGACAGAAAAACAACATTAATTACAAAATACTAATCGAGGTTTGTGTTTAAAATTATTAGGCAGTGGTCACTGTACTATCACTAATCTATTTATTTAATCAAAATAAATGTTGCGTAGATCTATAACATTTCCATTCATGTTGTTGTGTATAGTGTAACTCAATAACAAAAGTATTTGTTTGAGCACCTATTTAAAGCTTTACATTGTGTACAAGGTCTAGTAGCTCTACGTCAGGTTTAGAACTCTCCTAAATGACTAATCCACTACTCTAAATACTAAGTAATTAGTTATGTGTCGTTCAAGTTTTATATTCCTAGTAAGGACTTTTTATATTTAAAGTTTATAACAATAGTTGTTTAAGTATCAAAACACAACAAACTTCATTTCTTCTTCCTTTTTACATTATTCTATTTTCATTGTAAAATATGTTTAATTATTTGTTGTTTTTAAATTGATATTATAACACATTTTCAAATTAATAAATTTGACACATTTTTAATAGAAAATTGATTAGTCAAAAGTAAAAAGAATCAACTTGTCAGGTGTATGAATGTTTACATTAGCATGAATGTGTATAATTTTTGAATGACTCATCGGTAAACAAATATCACTACAGATCAACATTTATGCATAATTAAATGATAGTTCTCATTAAAACAATTAATAGGTTGACAATTAAAGCGAATAATTACACATGTGGAAGTAGAAAAATGAAACATTATCCTAGTTTTTTGCAACATATTCTTGACAAACTATTAGTGTTAGTGTACAATTAATTCAAATTTTATGAGGTTAGTTGAAGAACTGTTGATATAAAGTAAAAGGATTTTTCACATGTTCACAATGAAACTAAGTCTTACAGTTGCTAAACTTTATGATCTAAATTCTAAACCTCTGTAATATTGAAATTAAACAATTGACTATTAGAATATCGTGAATGAATCAACAACTTTTGAGATGGTGGAGAAAATTTGTAGCTCAGGTGGATGATTGTGCTGCTGATGTTGTTCAGAAGAACAGTGAAAGCTGCACAACCAAAACATCCAGCTCAGAGAACCAAACAGCACTAGAATCAACAACTGTTTTACATAGACATTTATTACTCATTTTTCAATTAGAGTTATAGAGGTCATTGTTTTTACACATAGAAATCATGAATCGACCATTATTAGACCTCCACTGGACGGCCGTTTCGACCTGGTATGGGACTCATCAACAGTGCACATACATGATACCTGCTACTCGTAGGATGTAATGGGTGTGGTGGCGCAGAATCCCTAGACTGATCAGAGTTAGAAATTAACACCGTTCGATGCCGGCTCAGTGGTCCAGAGGTTAGGCGCCCGCGCGCAAGACAGAAGATCCTCGATTCGGATCCTGCGGGGTGCAAAAGTCGTGGATGTGCATTGCTGATGATTCCCATACCAGGACGAAACGGCTCTCCCGTGCTTCTAGGTTTCTAATGGTAGTTTAATAATGAATTATCCCTGATTTATTATTCTGAGAGCTGAATCTGAATAGAAATTTTATCGATTTGTAAAAAAATTTAGTTAAAGTTGTCATGTTACTCACATAAAACGTTAATGACCTGAAACTGGTCACGAAATAAATACTCATTTTGCCGATATTGACTTTTCCAATTAAGGATTGAATGTTGTGCACTGTTTAACTGAAGTTTTACATGTGGGAAGCCAAACATATCTTTTTAAGATTACTATCGATTTATGTTTCAAGCAACAGAGTTGACCTTAACCTATCATGTTCGATACATATTCTGTTTCTTTTTGAGTAGAGAGGTCAATCTACCAGCTGTAACACACTTTATCGATTATAAGGACGAATACATTGGAAAATAACGGTATTATTTAACTGGCCAACTAAGGTTATGAAATATTACTTAACTAATCCAGATTCAGTTAGTTATTAGCTAAGAAAGCTGACGGTGAAATCGAAGATATGAATTATTAAGGTAGTTTAGCTTACTACAAAATAGCGATTCTGGCGAGACACAGTTTACGGACGATCTTTGAGTTAGTGACCTTGAAAAACGTTAACCTTTTACTAGGTTCATAATAAGGTTAGGGATTAATGTGAGAAATTAAAACTGAGTTTAAGTCAGGAATTACTGTTTGATTTCACATCACAAAACGATATCAGATCTAAAGTCAGAAAACTATTTATCTGTATGGACAAATGAATTTCGCATTGCCATTTCAAATCTGATTGGTTTATTCACTAATTTATCGTCTCATCATATGCAATTACCCAAGAATCTGGACGAAAAGGTTGATAGAACCTTTATGGCAGTATTATATTAAACAATTTAGGTCACATTTATCTGCATGCATGAAAATAATATACACCACAAGTTGATTATATATTTGTTTACAATGATATATAATAAGTCAACAAGACACTGATTTCCTTTAAAGTTTATTTTAACAATTTTGATAAGATAGATGGTGACACTGGTACAGTTAAATTTGACAGCAAAAGACAACTATCTAAAATACTAAATATTCTCTGATAATAAAAGTATATTGTTTTGTGCGAATTTTGTAAGATTTATTAAACCTGTCATGTTATTGATTATCTGTTCACATGTAAATTTATTCTAAACACTTGAAAAGTAATTCCAGGTAAATAATCATGAACTGTAAACAACAGATGTATTATGTGAACAAACTAATGTTGAAAAATGTTACTAGATTAAATGATGCATAAAGAAGTTACACATTTTTTCGAAATCATGAATCGATCAATGTTAGACCACCATTATAAACCTGGAAGCACTGGACGGCCGTTTCGTCCTGGTATGGGACTCCTCAGCAGTGCGCGTCCACGACTCCTGCACCCCGCAGGATTCAAACCCAGGACCTTCGGTATTGTGCGCGAACGCCTAACCATAGGATCAATGAGCCGGTATCTAACGGTGTTAGTGTCTAACTTGATCAGTTCACGGAGTTGCACAACCTCATACACAGTCTTCGGTAGTTACTGTCTATACCCGAACAGGTTGAACTTCACCGGCCACGTCTTCCCACTAGAACTCGGAGAAGATTACTCACGAAGCTAGTCACTAGTGAGCACGGGTAATTTGCATTACGGGGTTGTGAATATTGTTAAGTTACACACTGCTGAGGAGTCCCGTGCCAGGATGAAACGGCTGTCCAGTGCTTCCAGGTTTCTAATGGTGGTCTAACATTGATCGATTCATCGTTTCAAAAAATGTGTAACTTAACAATCTTCACAACCCCGTAATAAAATAAGGATTATTCTCTTTTTTTACAATAAATAATGTTACTTTTGTATAAGAATTTAAAGAAGGAATAACTAGTTGTTTGTTTAAATGATATGGACTCTTCTCATTCTCCTTCTCTCTCTCTTTATATTATTAAAAAATGAAATAATGAGGAAGGTTGCATAAAGGCTACTAAAGTTTACTAAAAATAAAAAATGCAGACACCATTTCTTTTTTTCAATAACAACATTGTTCATTTGATCATTCTCTCACCTTTACAATACAATCCGGTATACCATCTCCGTTAGAATCAGGATCTTCACTGTCTGGTATACCATCATTATCATCATCATCATCGAATTCATTCAACATACCATCACGATCACTGTCCTAAAAATAGCAAATCAATAAAACAATGTACAATACAGATAAATGATGATAATATATTTTTTTCTATGCTTAAACATTAATGAATTCATTATTTGATGGAACGATGATAACAAGCATCAATAATAAAATTACAACTTTGTTGGATTAACTAAGTGTGAATGATTGAAACCGCCCATTTTAATAGCAGATATTTGGTTACATTAAAAATAAAATCAGATTTACAATAGGATGTGATAGTTATGCAACAATCAAAGTTACTACATTGATAGCCATAAAAATGTTTTAGTGTTCATACTAACAAATATTTTGGATGTAATTTATCGATTTAATTCTTTGAGATTAAAGTATGTCTAGTAAGTAACCGATAGAAATTTCATGACTGTTTAACGATTAGAATGAAATATAATCTTACAAAAAGTCCAAACTCCGGAGCTGACTATATACAACAACAGTCATCCCTAATGGTTATTTCTATCATGAACTGGTACTGATGTAAATGAGAGAACACCTGAAATTTGTTAGGTCCTAGTATGAGCTTCTTCACAGGAGTGGTCATATACGAAATCAATTAATGGCATTCAACTTGAACACCATGAATCTCTATTCAGACTGGTTCATCCGTAAATCATACTGTCGCCCATTTTTTATATGTATTTGCTTGAATAGACACAGGAAGATTGTCTGACTTCTTCAGGATGCATCGTCTATACTGCTTGTGCGATAGTTCTGTTTCTATCGCAAAAGAAGTATACTGGGAAAATCGCCTTTTACATGTAGAGCGCAGGAATAGGTGGTTAATATTCAGCCATAATGATTGGACCAGTGAGTGAGTGATACTGAGGCTAAGAATAGATAGTGATCCTATATCATTTTGAGGTTGTGAAGCTTCAGTGACTGAAGTTATTGCGATACGCGTTATGCATGTTACAGTGATTGTATATTCCAAGATGCTTTGCTAGCTGGCAAATGTGCACTTTGTGGCACTTTGTATAGATCAGTCGCTTCTGATTCTTACACCACGTACGTCAATCGATGACCGAATGCCCATCAACCTCTGAAAAAATGTCATCCAACGGATTTTACTACTTTTAAGAAGAATGATCATTTGAAATGGTGTAGTTCTGACCACAATTCTAGATTATCCCATTTATTTGAGGAATGGATGAGACTGAGAAGTGTAAAGGTGACATTATCCTATAGTTTACAGAATTAAGCATGTCATATAAAGAGTAATCTTTTTGTCAGTTGCAACCTGACGTTAAAATCTCTCTATAGCTCTTAATCGGACTATTGTATAAAAGCATTGTTGTTTTTTTGGTGAGATAAAGATTTGTAACATTTTATCGATCCACACAGAGATTTTATGCTAAATTTACGTTTTTGTAAAGCGTTTATTTCTAAAATCTAATCTTTTAAAAAAAAAATACGAACTGTTAACATGGATTGTTAGTTTCTCTAACAAATAAAAAGACAAGAGAAAACATAAATAAATGAACAATTTCCTTTTTTTTAACAGAATCACAATGAACCAGAAACACAACTATTTTCAAATCAACACATACTTATAACATCATGTATTTCAAATTATAATAATCACAAACTTATCTTAGTTGCCAGAAATATGGATTCGTGTGTGTGTGTGTGTATAAATACATATATGATAGTAGTATATTTGTAGTTCAATAGCAAAACCAGTATACGCTTATTGTACTGACAAATTTGTAGTTGTAAATCAGGGGGAAAAAGATAGGAAACGATTGTGCATACTAGTAGAGATAAATAGCTAATTACATATTCACTTAGTTCATACTCTCTCTCTCTCTCTCTATCTATCTATCTAGTTAACAAATTGACCAAGTAGCACATGATGATTAATGAACTAATTCAAATGAAATAAATCTTCAGCTGTTTTTTTTTTCTTGTTCATCAGGAGGAAAAGAAACGTGAAAATAGAAAGAATCAACTTTTTTTTTTGAAATTATACATTTAGTAGTAGTAGGTAGGATTTGGAAGATTTATGTTTACAAATGCCAGCAGATCAAGTTTGTTTCGTTGCTTTTTTCTTTTAATTGCTTAAATTATATCGTTAATCGTATAAAATATTCTTATATTGATATCACACATTGATCATTTAAAGTAAGTATCACAAGAAAACGATGGTCAGTTATATAGTTTATCACACAATATCAATCATTGTTGGTTAGAATAAGTACAAGTAGCATCATTAAAAAGAATACAACATGCCATTTTACTGTATTCTTCACAGTTTTCATTGAAAAGTTGTCGGTAGAATTAGTGAATAACACAAATGAAATTTTGAAACCTCTATTTAATGACCATTTATCATAAATTATTCACCGATGCTATTGTAATACATGTTCACATTAAACTACTAGCTAATTTTATCTTTGCATATTGAAGTGTATTGTTGAAATATTGATTATTGAAAATACTACAAACTGTAAGCAGTGGCTGATGAGAACTCGTATAAAATAAAATGAATCATCATACTGTATCTTATTTGAGGTCATTGTTCTTGTTTATTTCAAACTACTAGATGATTTTTTCCATTATCATTACTTTTATTACAACGTGGATTTTTAATTCATTAAAACAAATCGTATTTTTTAAGAAATCTCTACATTCTCTGAACTAAATGCCCTCTAGGTTTGAAAAGAAATTTTCAAAATCTTTCGCATAAATCATTTCTGATATGAGAGATGGAAATTACTTAAAAAAAAACACCAGATAAACAGTATTGAACGTTTATCAACAATTTAATTAATAGTAATAAGAAAAACTTTTTACCATTGATCATAATTGAGAGATTTTGTGGGTATTGTAAATCATTTTTATGACAGATCCACCTCATTTGGAGGATTATTGAAAACTAAATAATACTGGACAGATCTTTAATCTGAAAATGTAGAACTTTTTGATAGTATATAACTAAAACCTTGTTAATAATCTAATCTTGGATCTAATACTGTATGTTATTAACTACTTACTCAATAGTTTTACATAAACTTAAATACTAATACTTAAGTACTAATATTTGCAGTTGACAGAAAACCTTACAACAATAACCTCAGGGATAATAGTGATATTTTTAAATAAAAAATAAATTTCAAAGAACCAAACTAACATTGAAATAATGTCAATTAGTATTAAATCTAATTATTAGAAACCTTATTATGACTATTGAATTATTTAATAAGATTTGAACAAAAAATTCATTTGATATTTTGAACAGGTAAAACAGTTAATCTTATTTATATTCAAATACTTTTATAACATGTTAATAACTTAGGAATTATGGTTTTTTTAAATTCATTTTGGATCGAGTTTATAAATATCTGTAATTGCCTTCTTGAATTTTGTAACATTTAAGTAATTTTGAATAAGATTTGAGATTTGAATAAAATTATTACGTTCTGGATTATGATTTTACCTGTAATCAATGGTCATTAAAATAAGTTTGTAAACTATAAATGAACTGTGGTGTATACACTTTTTTCAACTACTTTGATAGGTTATACCAGTGAAAAGTAAGGAAGGCAAAGAAATCCGCAACACTGAAGAACAGCGAAATAGGTGGGTAGAGCAATTTAAGGAACTCTTGAATTGACCACCTCCACTCAACCCACCCAACATCGAAGCAGCATCCACGAACCTCCCAATTAATATTGGAGCACCCACAATTGAGGAGATCAGTATGGCCATCAGACAAATCAAGAGCGGCAAATCAGCAGGACCAGACAACATTCCAGCAGAGGCAATGAAAACAGATGTAGAAGCAACTGTGAACATATTTCACATCCTCTTCAAGAAGATTTGGGATGAGGAACAAGTACCATCAGACTGGAAAGAAGGATACCTGATCAAAATACCAAAGAAAGGCGATCTCAGCAAGTGTGAGATCTACACAGGCATCACTCTTCTTTCAATATCAGGCAAAGTCTTCAACAGGGTAGTGTTAAGTAAAATGATGAACTTCGCAGACTTCCAACTTCGAGATCAACAGGCTGGATTTCGTAAGGATCGATCGTGTACTGACGAAAGTGCAACATTACGGATCATTGTGGAACAATCAGTTGGATGGAACTCACCACTCTACATCAACTTCATCGACTACGAAAGAGCATTTGATAGCGTGGATAGGAAAACACTGTGGAGGATTCTTCGACACTACGGCGTGCCGGAGAAAATGTCAACATCATACGGAATTCTAATGATGGATTCAACTGCAAAATCGTTCACGGAGGTCAGCTGGAAAACTCATTGGAGGTGAAGACCGGTGTCAGGCAAGGTTGCTTACTCTCATCCTTTCTCTTTCTCTTGGTGATCGACTGGATTAGGAAGACATCAACATCTGGAGGGAAACACGGTATTCAATGGACAACTAGGATGCAGCTGGACGATCTGGACTTCGCAGATGACCTGGGTCTTCTATCTCACACGCAACAACAAAAGCAAGAGAAGACAACCAGTGTAGCAGCAGCCTCAGCAGCAGTAGGTCTCAACATACATAAAGGGAAAAGTAAGATTCTACGATACAACACAACATGCGTCAACCAAATCACTCTTGATGGAGATTCTTTGGAGGACGTTAACACCTTTACATATCTAGGCAGCATCATCGACAACCAAGGTGGATCAGATGCAGTTGTGATGGCGCGGATCGGTAAAGCAAGGGCTGCATTTCTACAGTTGAAAAATATCTGGAACTCCAAAAAATATCAATGAACACCAAAATCAGGATTTTCAATACAAATGTCAAGACAGTTCTGCTGTATGGAGCAGAAACTTGGAGAATTACGAAAGCCATCATCCAGAAGATACAAGTATTTATTAACAGTTGTCTTCGCAAAATACTTCGGATTTATTGGCCCGATAACATCAGCAACAACTTACTATGGGAGAGAACAAACCAGATTCCAGTGGAGGAGGAAATCAGGAAGAAGCGTTGGAAGTGGATAGGACACACACTGTGAAAAGCACCTAACTGCGTCACAAGACAAGCCCTTTCCCGAAACCGTCATGGTCAAGGGAAAAGAGGAAGGCCAAGGAATACATTATGCCGAGAAATAGAGAAAGACATGAGAAGAATGAACAAAAATTGAACGAAACAGGAAGGCGAAGCCCAGGACAGAGTTGGTTGGAGAAAACTGGTGGGCGGCCCATGCTCCATTGGGGGTAACAGGCGTAATTAAGTAGTTTTCAAGAGGATATTTCATCACTAACTAACAGTAGATCGATGATAGCTACTATATAGAAAGAAGTACTGAATGGAAATCTTGTTTTAGTTTCATAATTTCTAAGGTTTATTTCTTTTCAACTTGATACAAAATTGAGACAGTAAAGTTCCTGAGTCTTCCTACATTTATGTAACGGAGTATATTGTTGCAATATTTGCAAAAATCGATGAAAGAACTGTCTACTCTTAATTTTGTTGTCATTATGACGAGTATATTCGGATTGATACGAATTTTTAAACACTGGGATAATTATCCAATCTTAATTTCCTAAAAAATGGGTCTTGCTTAGTAGTGAACTACAGGATGCGCTCTAAGTCAGTGTTGACGTTCACATCGGAACTGACTGATAACCAAAACCACTTATGCGTAAAATATTCTTGGTGC
The DNA here is from genome assembly GCA_944470395.2 of Schistosoma turkestanicum. Lineage (NCBI taxonomy): Eukaryota > Metazoa > Platyhelminthes > Trematoda > Strigeidida > Schistosomatidae > Schistosoma > Schistosoma turkestanicum. The sequence continues at coordinate 33,348,634 of OX103973.1, forward strand.
ATAAAGGCTATTCAATTTTTAAAAATGATTCTTCCCCGTGACTAGTTTCTGTAACTTTTGACATCCGTTAATAATTTGATCTCTGTCATAAAACATCACTCAGCCACATTATACACATAAATTCAGATAGTTAGTCTACAAGACATTCAGAATGATTCATTATTTTCCTCCGTTATAACTGGAACATAAGAAAGGCATTCAAAACGATAAGTTTCATTGACACTCACTTGTTTTGAATCAAAGTATCCGTCGTTATCATCATCTGGATCGAGATTATCTGGAATACCATCACAGTCATGATCAAACCAACCACGTTTATTCATTCGTTTGTTTAATTCTTTAATGCTGACACCTTTTAAGACTGAAAATAATGTATGAAATAAGTCGTAAGAACTAAAAGACGGAACTCATCTTTAAGAGGTAGTATGCAATATTTGTGATAACTTTGAACCACAAATTCAGATATTAAAAGGCAAAAAAGAGGATAACTTATGACTTCTCACCGGAATCAAGATTTCCAATGTGTCAGAAGTTGTATAATACTCGAACAGAATCGCTGACTGATGAAAGCTATAGTTATATCATTGGACCCCGACTCAGTTCTACGGGTTAGGTGCTCATCGTGAGAGCTGAATGTCACAGGTTCGTTGCCCAGTGGAGGAGTCCAATGACAGGATAAAACAGCTATCCACTTCTCCCTGGTTTCGAGTGCTACCTTAAATGAGAACAATCTATGGTGAATACAGATGATCTAACCCCCACAAAACTTTTCCGTCAAGATTTTAAAAAGTGGTATTGATACGTTAAAAAGAACTCAACATAAATTCGATTCTTTCACCTCAATACCCCTATATACTTTGACTCTGATAAGAATACACTTAGTAAGAAAAGACAAGACAAAGTGGCATTACCAAATAAAAAAACACATCACGATCAATTAAAAATTATCCACTTCAACGTTTTTTTTTCTAGTGGATTGGATATTAGAAATTGAAATAACAACTACAGCTACTCTGGCAGCTGACAGTGCAATTATTTCATTAACAGTGTTTAATTCCTTCTGAAAGTATTCATGTAAAAGGCTATAGCTAATTTTTAGGAAACTAGTTATGACCATAAAAACCTGCTAAGTAATGATGCTTTAAAGTTTTATGGATAATTTCCATTATCGGATTGAAGACAAAACAACCAATAGGAAATCTATACAAATTTATGAATATTGTGAAAAAAAACAGTGTATACTTTGAAATTTACTAGATTTTACACCATAAATTACACATGCATAACAAATATTATTCGATCGGCTAAAAGGAGTGAACATTTCAAGGTCATATTTATGGATAAAAATAACATTCCACTGTTTTATCTACTTAATCTGTAATTCATTCATTAAAGCAAACAAAGTGACATTTTTATAGTTTAAAGCGGCATATTGATTACCAAACCTAGTGTTATTATTGGATTACCTAAATGAAGAAGATGAAACAGGGTTCGAATAAGTGACCTAATTAGTACTTTAACCAGCCTGTAAACTTGAATCGAATTATTAGAGTTTTCATCTAAATTTGAATGAATTGTTTCACAGCAGTTAAGTATAAAAGTTACACATTAACGAATATGTTTGATTGTACTGCCTCAGAAAATTTCAACCAGACTCATTAATAAAACATTATACTAATTTTCATTTTAATCATTGATATCTTTACAAATATATAATTTTCTTCATTTAATCTCTTGAATCTAGTTGATTTAAACAATAGATAAACGTAGTAATGAATTCAATATCAAACTATTACATTTCATATACATTTATCCAACTGTCCAGATTTTTTTTTCACATTTTCTTTCCTTCTAAATATCCACAAGCTACATTGATAGTTTTGTATGATCAAAGTACTAAAACACTAATTAGCAGCTTAGTTTATAACAACATGTCAGAACAACCAAAAAAGAAAAAAACTTTTAAAGCAACAGTTTGATACTCTGATATCAGCAAGCTGTTTGTGGTGATTGCCATTTACTATTTTTGAAGTTAGTGTAATCATGAAATGACTACTATTGGGAGTAGGAGTTTTTCTTTACCATACTAACATTTCGTCTTGGTTATAAGAATAACTTTACATATTTTTTAAAAAAAATGTTCTTTTCTTATTTGGCGGGAATAGTTTCTTTCATATTAAATGTCAATAGAAAAGAATGTGCATAAAAAAATTGACATGATTTTTGAAAAAACAAAAGAATAAACCTTAATGATGATGGTTAGGCTGTCACTATTTTTCCCACTTTGTATTTCCACCAATCATGAACAAATGTTGTTTATGGTCGATTGGTGAAATGTACTAAGAGGTTCTATATTTGCAACTTACATTCACCTATTATATCAATAAAAAATGTGGGATGTATTTTACTTACAATACCAAAATTGGGATATGAATTGTATCCTAAATGTATGTATATGTGTATAAGTGTATTTGTATGTGTGATCACATTAAAAATGTAGTACACACCATAAGTGCAAAGAGTGATTTAAATGTAAATGAACTAAAGTTTATTTTCCGTTTATCATACATGTTATATAACTGTATCGATCAAAATTTGTGTAAACCACATATATGAAGTAAAGGACAACCTACAATAAGGTTTTAGAAAAAATTTCCACAAGACTAACCATTATACAGTCAAATTTTTAAGCAAATTATGATAGTAGCTAACAGTAGCATTCAAGATATATATTCCGTTTTCATTGCGACTTATTAACTAGATGTTCTTGCATACCATTGTGTATATGATTACACCGGAACTCGAAAGTAGAGCCTTTAGGCCCAAACAACTAACATGTAATTCACATAACTACTGAGCGAAGATAGTCAGTGGCTTGCGTAACGGGGATGAATTTTAATTCATTTACAAAGGTAGTTTAGATGTTAACAATTGAAAGGTTCAAGCTGCCCTACAAATCACTCACAACTAGTTGAATGTCAAAAAGGATTTTTTTATTTGAATGAATGTTATTGTGAGTTTATAATTAATGGAAATGTGTTTACATCTTTGGAAATTATCCCATCCATTATTAAAATCCTTAAATGACGCATATAGTTCACTTTTTGTGCAAATATTCATATCCTTACAAATTGAACATAACTTTATAAGGATTAGAATTCTTGAACTGGAAACATAGATGACAAGAGGTATATGGTAATTGTAGTTCTGGAAAGCTGTCCCTTGTACAGTATGGAGTTTGTGAACATAATTAAATTTTACTGAGATTAAGAACTGATGTAAGTTATATACAAACATTAGAAATCTGAAAGCACTGGACATTTGTATCATCTTAGTATGTGATTCTTCACTAGTGAGCATTCACGACTCTTATTCTAGAGACAGAGGTTAGGAACCACTGAGCTGGAATCCAATGGTGTAAAAACCTGACTTTAATCAATCAACAGTATTGTGAGATCTCTCGTTGTCATCGGTAGGTACCTTCAAAATACTCAACATAGTGTCAGATGTTTTACATTAGAATGAAGCAGTTCTCCTTGACTTCCAGTTTATCAACAGCTGTCCAACTTATGCCCAATCGTGACTTCAACAGTATCCATTAGATAATGTATAATTTGGCGGATTCAATTTTAATATTTAGTCTTATAGGCAACTTCACAATGATCCAATACATTAATCTAGTATCTAATTTTACTGGTTGAATATTTTAATACTGTTCATCCCTTATTCTTTCTATATTTTTGTTTATAGAATGAAATTCTCAATAGTGTTTAAATGTTGAATAAAATCAACGCATACAAAATACACATGTTAATTTGTTTGCATTATTTCAAGAATGATACTGACATTTAATGATCTGATTGTGAGTACAATTGCACAATCGGACCATATGAAAATTAACATATAGTATACGTTTATTGATTTGTGCATCGATATCTGTACAGAAAATCGAAGGGCTGATATCAAAACGACGGTGGTTGTTCGATTCTGTAGCGATAACAGAAAAATTCTGAAGGTTTTACCGTAATTATTGTGAAAAAGGAATAGTAATTTGCTTAAATATCATTGGAACCATGCGGTCATTTCGTTTAGGTGCTCATTTATTTCAACTAAAACTAACTCTGGTTCGAACTAGAATGTAAGCTAGTAAATGGGTGATCACTAAAGCTTATTATTAATAAAAAAGAAAATTACTGTAAAACTTATTGACTTTTAAATTCATCTTACGACAATATTAACTGACTACATCGGTGACAGATTTAAGGAGTGTTAATAGTAAAGCTGTGAAAAATGAGTCATTAATGAATTGATCGGTGTGAATAACTAGCTTACAGTATAGTTAATTTCTTTGTTATTTCTCAAGTTTACTTCACACTCGACACAAATCAATCAGAGGCTGGATGTTAAAAGGACTCAGAGTGTTACAATGCCAAGTTAACTTCATAGTACCAACCATTATTACTCAGTTTTACCCTTTCTAATAGAAAAACAATTTTCTCGTTATCATCTACCGACGCAGTTTTGGCCATTTAAATATTAATACATGATACTTATCCAAACTTCTTAATTTTATCATTTGAAGCGATGGACATTGTGAAAATAATACCACATTAGAGTACAGCTTGCGGGCTACAAATTAAATCAGTCGACTAATTTGAGCCTACCTAGTAAGACTACAATAACTTGTATATTAGGGTATTTGATAATTTAAGATACTGTAGTACTTTCATTTAAGTGTACGCTAGACTGCTTGATCTCAATATTTATCGACTAATTAAGTCATTGTTCAGTTTGAAAACAACACATCAGTGTATTATAACATTCAGGTTATGTAAAGATCACAAACGTTTGTTTTTCCTTCATGAGCAAGTAGTCAAATAATATCTAATAGATTCAACCATGAATCTACCATATCAGTTAGTGAGATAATCCCATGAAAATGTTTTTAAAATTTATTATTGACTATAACGATTCGTTTATTTGAAATTAGTTCATTGAAAATGATAATTTATCGTGTCAGAGATTCATTTGATATAAAATAATGTTATGGTAGAAAAGGATTTCATTCGGAAACTAGTACATATTTTGTTGAAATCTCACACATTATTGTTTTAAATAATAAAAACACTTTACACTTACAGTCTGCACGAGTAAGTCCTAAAAAGTCAGGAATTTGATCTTTATCCTCATCTTCCATTATGTCTGGAATACCATCGTTATCATCATCTCCGTCAACTTCATCTGGAACACCATCAAAATCGCTGTCAATTTTGCGCATTTTCTTCTTATATCGTACTTTCAATTTTAAATCAGAAACATCAGAACGACAGTCCGGTATTCCATCACCATTAGCATCTTCATCTTCACTATCAGGGATACCTTTAGATGGAGAAAGTAAACAGCACTATGTTTCAAAGCCAAGAAAAACATGATATTTCAAACGATGATGAAACGTGAACTTAATGAATAGGCTGGATTTGAACATATGACCTAGCATTTAAAAGTTAAATATCGCTACTACACAATCATTAATTTAAACGTTTCATTATGAAAAAATATTAAGTTTAGAAAGATAAATATTATTTAAGCAATTGATTTTTTTTTTAAAAAGTAAACACTTTCATACCATCATTATCATCATCTTCATCAACATGATTTAACAGTCCATCCCAATCGGAATCTTGTGTTCGATCCAAAAGGCCATCATTATCAATATCTTCATCAATATCATCTGGTATACCATCACAGTCATGATCATTTATATTTCCAATAATTCGAACAGGTTTCGATTTTTGTGCAGGTGTTTTAGAGTTCATATTTGTTGAGACTGGTGTTTTTATTTTTTCTTGCGATGGAACAACTTTATGAGCTGTCTTCTTTGAATGATGATTCTCTGTAGGCTTTGATGGTGTTGATGTCGAAGATTTCGATTTGTCAGGTTGATTTTGTTGATGATGAATAGAAGAGGATTTATCCTTGATTTGTTTTGTTTTAGAACTTTCAGATAATTTAGATGGTGTTTTAGAATTGGTTTTTACATGTGCTGTTGTGGATGGAACTTTCTTCATCTTTGCCTGTTTAGAAGCAGTTTCTAAATGAGATTTCGATTTAGATGGAGTGGCAGGAGTTGTTGTCCTAACTGTCATTAATTTTCTTACACCTGCATTAAAATTACATATTAGAAAATAAGCATAAAAACTGGCAATCTTTGTTAAAAAAGAAGTTCAACATTTTATTGAACTGTAATAAGCAGTTTAACTATATCCCTAGTGCGAATATATATATTTATTAGACAAACATGCTATTTAGCTGATACTGGTAAACTGCAGTAACTAGCTTAGCATACGGATTTTCATTGATGAGAGATCTTTACATGAATGTCTGTATATAAAAAGATTCTTCTACAGATCGGGACGTTGTACCAACTGTAAAATAACAATTATTTGACAATAAATTAATCTGTTAATTTTAACTTCAGCATATCAACAATATTAATGACATAGATATGAACATAGTTTTTTCTCATAACTTAAGCATTTGATTTTACTGAATATTGATCGCAGTTATCTGATACACAATACACCTGATGTGTTTACTACAGTGTAATTTAAATCCTAATGTACTTGTGTTTGAGGAGTTGATTTTTAATAAACACGAACAAAGGAAGAAAATACTAGGATAATCTGTAATATAATCTGACCATTTTAGTCGGATAAAGGTCGGTAGGGGAACCGAGAACAAAAATTTTGTTTTATTTGAGATGTCTAGATGTACGTTTCTTTCAATACCGATGTTCGCACCCGTACGAGTCTCAAACTTCAAGAAACGTTCACTATATGTTTCTTATTGCTAATTACCAACTAAATTTATCAAAACATCTGTAAATATCTGACAATCCATTCCCAATGCAAATATACTAAAAAGTAACTGATCATTTCAAATCCTCGGTATCAACGATAAAATACAAAAATTTTCACAATTTCAGTACTTTTGTTTATTCTGTATTCATGGTCATCAATAGTGAAAAATGAACGTAGAGCATAAAGAAAGACATAGTGAATGGTGCATGGTCTTATTACTCGAAGAATAGAATGGAGTCAGTAGATTAAGTTCCAGATCTTTATTATTTGAAGGTATTTTACTGAGAAATTTCCTATCTGAATTTCATAAATAGCAGTTTTCTACAATAAATACATCCTTTCAAGGTGAAAAATTTGAACCACCACTGTCTCAACACATTTTTAACGTTACCAGATGGAAATTATTCTAAGTAAACTTTTTATTATATAACTAAAATATCTATTATTGAGTAGAATATTTTGTTATTGTGTTTATTTTTATATAATTCAAACTTAAATTGGTGACTTTTTCAACTGAATAGCACGATACTATCTGTTGAACGAACATTGAGTGACATCATTAAACCAAAATATATTTATGAAAAAAAAAAGAGAAATAATCAATACCTTGGATTACTCTAATACTTTCGGGCATACAAGAAAGAATGTGTTTGGTTAGATTACTTGAATTTATTATAAATCCACATATCTATAACTAACTCCAATCACTAGGCTAAAAATTATATATGCAGGTAAATAATGATGCTATACGATAAATAATGAAACTATAGAGTGGGAAACGTCTGCATATATATATATATATATATATATATATATATATATATATATATATATATATATATATATATATATATATATATATATAAAATATTGTTAATACTAAACTAGAAATAACGTAATGGTTAGAAATTTTTCTACAGAAAAAAATAATTCTAAATCGATCAGAAAATTTTACGAAATTCTGTTCATATCAATCAGAATCTCATTGCATAATTTCATCGACTTCAATGAAATATTGGAGAAAACGTTAATCACCAAATAATGATTGTCATAATCTTATCGTTATCATTCATCATCAGCATGCATAATTTTTTTAATCTCATTACATGTTGAATTCATAATTCTTTGTTTGAAAAATATTGATAATTGGAAAATTGTATGTGTTTATTTGTTTACTTGAGTATGTGTTAATTAATGAGTGTTATAAAATGAGAAGATTCGAACTAATCAACGTGCACATGTATTAGATGACCTTGGAAGGAAACTAGCATACATCTACTACTAATATCATCAGTATTATTATCATTCCACATTCCACATTTTGCACTAAGCTTACCAGGCCAATTAGGATTTAATTCTTCATCAGCCTCTATCCAATCACTGTAATCCGGATCATCAACATCTTCATAACCTTCTTCAGGTGATATTTCCAAATCTAAATCTTCTGGTTGATCATCTTCACTTTCTACTTCAATATCTTTATCTGGATCGAAATCATCAGTTTCATTATATTCATTAACTTCTGATTGGTCAACTTTTGTTTTTATATTTCTATGCTCATCCATGTTGGAAACCTTTCTCTTAGATGTAATATCTTTTGATTGGATGTTTATATTATAGTCATCATCTTCGTCGTCATCACTGATTTCTTCATCATTGTCGTCCTTATCATCATCATCATCACTATTGTCATTACTGTCATCATAATCATCATCATCATCATCATCATCATCATCATCATCATCATCATCATCATCATCATCATCATCATCATCATCATCATCAATATTGTCATTAATCTGTTTGTTATTTGTATTCTCATGTACTGATGGTTGACTATTTTTGACAGATTTTTTGCAGCCTGGTTTTAGTATTTTAGCAGTATCATGCCTGTCATTATCATCACTGTAATTATCTGTGACTTCTTCAGCCTCGTCTTCTTGATCATCATCATCATCATCATCATCATCATCATCAACATCATCATCATCATCATCCTCATTATTATCATCATCTTCATCATTATCGTCCAATTCATCAGTATATTGTACTTTCATAATTTTTTCACTGTGTGGTTCATTATTTTTTACAACATGCTCTTTACTTATTTGTAGTTTTTCATTTAAAGCTTTAACATCAGCTTCTAATAATTTGTTTTCGTTTGTTTCAGGTATATTTTTAAGATTAGAAAGTTGTTTTTTGTTTTCATGATGAACAATTTTATTTTCTGTAGCCAATTTTACTTCCTCTTCATGCTCTTCGTCTTCTTCTTCTTCTTCTTCTTCTTCACTATCATGACCTTTTGGATAAACAGAATGTCTTAAATCTAATTTTTTCCCATGCCTAGAAGCACAAATTGATAAACACTCATTATATTCTGTATTGTTGTCAACATCGTCATTATCATCATCATCATTATTATCTATAGACTCTTCTAATTTACGCATATGTTTAAATGTTGATTTAATCTTTGACTCAGAAATGTTCTCACCTAGATAAGTGCCGAAATTCCCATCATTTACTTCGTCCTCATTATCATCATCATCATCATCAGAATCACCGATGACTTCTGTTGTTTCATCTTCGTTGTAGTCATCATCTTCATCTTTGTTATCATTGTCATTGTCATCGCTTTGGTCCACATCAGAATGCTTTTCGTTTTGATGACTACGAACTCGTGAACTACACCCTAAAAGTCGTCGGCATGTCGGACAATCAGATGTTGTCTGTAGAGAAAGAGAGAGGAGATTCATTTCAAGAATTATTCAAAATAAATAATGCATTTAGCTCAAATAGGGTTTGCCGTCAAATTAGAACATGAAGTATTAACTGTTATTAGCCACAAAATTACTTCAAACAAAAGATCAATTATTTTGTTTATATTTAGGATTTCAGTGATTTGAATTCTCTCATTTTCTTCTCGAAGGTTAAGCTCAAGGGATATTCATTTTATAATTTGCAACATTTTATTGAAGTATTATGAAGATTAAACCAATCTGCGCAAAACCCCTTTTATTAAAATATAATATTAAAATCATGGATCAATCATTTTTAGACCACCATTAGAGACCTGGAAGCAATGGACGGCCGTTTCTTCCAGGTTAGAAAACACCGTCGGGTGCTAGCCCATTGGTCCAGAGGTTAGGCGATCGCGTGCAGGACCGAAGGTCCTGGGTTCGAATCCTGCGCGTAGCAGAAGTCATGGATGCTTGCTGCTGATGATTCGCAAAACAATGGTCTTTGTAACTCTAAATGTAAAATATAACTTTTAGCTTCCCAGTGACATACGTCAATATGTTTCTGAAGCTTCAGTGAAAACTAGTGACCGTTCGAGTTTAGATATGTCAGGAATGAATCAGTTATCGCAGATGGCATTAGGTTGTCTTTGTGCTATACCACGAATTACTGAACTCTGACCAAGTAGTTTTACGGAATAAACGTTCGTCATGAGATTTCAAAATGGGTATATTAGCAAGAAACAGTTGTTCACTTTCTCCGGTTTTCACTAATCTCCCAACTAAGTTTAGTTTGTGACAAATACAATCTACTATATATATCCTGAATGGTTTAAACTTTTGATAGCAGGGTGGAACCACTTTTGTGTTATCTTGATGACTTTTCTTCTTGTTATTTACTTGCTCTTCATTCAGAGAATTAAGTCAAGCGAGAACCAAACAAAAGCAACTAAGCGATAGTTGAAACTTAAAGATCGTACAGTCAAAATACAAAATAGGATAAAATTATTTTCATAAATGAGGAAGTATGTAACAGTGATAAGAAATTGATATACCTTAAAATTCTGTAAAATAAAATCTGTTTGACTTCAGTTCATGTAATTATTAAACAAACGAGTAATTTTGAGTCATTTGCATTATTTCCAACATTATGTTAAACAGAGACAGACAAATAATTGACCAAGAAACATTTGCAATTTCAAACGAAAATCAATGAAATATGAAATGAGTTTTGTTCACTGCTGATAGTACATGCAGAAAGAACCATTCAATAGGCTAATAATTATTTTTATCGCAGTGATATAAGCAAGTTATCTCAATGAAAGATACCGAAAATTTCTTTACTCAATACTAACATTTAGAAATCGTTTTTATTTCACATGAACCGTTTACGGACAACGGACTATTTCAAAAAGGTTCATAATTAATTAAGTAGCTCAGACTTAAAATGCTTCAACAGGTTGTACAAATATTTGCTATTGTATAATCTTAGGGGAGTTGGAAGACCCTGATTCCGAACCAGTGGTTCACATAGGCTCCAAGATCCCGAAGGGACTAATTGGGTTGGTCACCGACTACCATAGGACTGCATCTCCTACGTTGCCCCACTGCACTGCCGATCAGATTTTTGGGTCAAGGCCCATAGAGTAGCCTTCAATCTGAACACCGTGGCAGTATCCTAGTCCATACACATATTCATTATTACTTGTGGTACTTGGATAATTTGGTGCCTGTTTGTACCAATGTTTGTGTGTTTAAATAAATCGATGAATAAGACAAACATGAGATAGTTGAATTTAAAAATTTGTACAACATTTAAAATCATCGAACATCTAGTGACAAGGATTTTGATATTAAATTTTTTAAAGGATTGCATTCGTTAAGTATAACAGATACGTATTTCTATATTTTACAATCATTTTTCTTCCTATAATAAAAATTTGTCTCACAAGTTTGATATAAATCTGGATACTGTTGATTGATTAGAAAAAGTCACCATAATTACAACACACCTTTTACAATGTTTTGTATATCTATGTAGTACTATAAACCCTTATGGTAGCTTAATGATTTACGAATTCTCACTTTCAGTGATTCGGTTACATCTACAAACTCGTCTCCATGAATACCTTAATTTGGACTATTGAGTAGTATTACTATCTACTGCGTAACCTGGTGTGTGCAGAAATATGTACCTAGTGAATCGGTATGCGAAAATCCTAACAAAGACTGATCCAACCAACTTCAGTTTTGAAAATCAAAACGTTGATAGTTCAAACTTGAGGTGGTAATGTTATGAACATGATACTGCTTAAGCAAGTCAGTGGTTGTTTGAACTCAGTATTTCAGTAGATAATTTGTTTGTCCTTAAAGTTAAAGCCAGTGGGTTTGAGTACCAATGTGAACATAAGTACTAGGATTTAGGTAATTCTACTAGAAACATGCGTCTTGAATTTCACTTCTGGTCACAATCTGTTTATTTTAACGGCTTTTATCTTGTTACTCATAATCTTGTTCATCATTTTTAATATGTTTATTAAGTTGAACTTAAAAAAGACGTAATGCTTTCCTTTAAAAGCAATAGAATTTGATTAACAGAAACTTCATCCTAGATTCTCTTGAGGAAGTGAAATAAATTTGGTCGATTATATGTTTTTAAAAGAGTAGAAATCTAACCTGAACTTTTTTAAATATAAGTGTATTAGAAAACTGAACTCAGTCTGTGATAATGGTGATTTTATTTCCAATTTCAAATCATATTTGAGGGCTTAATAATATTAAGTTCGTACAAAATTTGTTTGGCTTAACGTAAACAGATGCTTTGAGATAACTATCCAAAACTCTGAACATCCAGTTCATTAATAGAACTACACAAATAAATATCAGAAAATGAAATCCATTCAGTACAGCACTCAAATCTTCAATTTTACAAATACATTATACTGATGAAGGATAACAAACCTATAACATAAATGAAACATTAAGAACTAATCTGCTCTAAAAAAAATCACATATCATACACATAAATTGTTACTGATTATAAATTTTGTAAAATAAATACTTACTCGTAAATCAGGGATAATATTGTTTTCAAAAGATTCAACAATTTTCTCAAGTCCTGGAGAATGATTTGGTTCTGTTTGATTCACTCGTGAATTGTATTCACTGTTATCGAAATCAGCCAAGTTGAGTATCTAGTATGAAAATTAGTAATTCAATAAAAACTTATTACAACTAAACAATAATTTGAAATTTTATCGACTAACTAACAATAGGCTGTGTAACAGAATATTAAATATTAAAACAAATTATTTGATTGGTATCTATTAATCGAAATAACTTCTTCAGATCAATGTAGATATTTCTCGCTTCTTATTTTTCAAACCAACACTATGCATATATAAGTTATTAATAAATATATCCTTAATAGTGTATGAATAGTTAGGAACCTTTTTTGGAAACTAAATATTCTGCATTAACAGGTCTTTGTTTTAAGACATTGAAGATAATAAATGAATCGTTTTGACACTGTTTTATTTAAGATCAGATCATTAAAACTATGAAATTGGTCAATTAGCAGATCAGATGTGAGACTCATTAGATTAGTAACAAACTATGGTTCGGATCAAACTATTCAGCTTAGAGGAACGACACTTCAATGTAATCATTCACTTCAGCTACAAATTTTCTTCAGCCTCTCAAGATAGCCTTTAAATTAGACAAATAAAAGACCAAACAGTCGAAACGTTTAATTATTTCTACAAGTAAACCTCTAGGAACTTGATGAATTCTTTTTTGAATTTCGCATGTAACGTTTAAAATATGTGTAGACTTGCTTAATGAAAAGACTGTTACATCTGACAGTTTATACGAACATATTCAAATTTTTCAAAATCAAGTTATTATTATATCATACTGACAATATTTAAGATGATGTAACATTCAAACAATTTCTTATCAAACTTTAAAATTCATGATGATAAAAAAAGGTAGTTGCATGAAACTGTCATTCATGAATAAACAATACATTTCAGTAGTGTAGTTCTAACTAATTGGGTTGATCACGCTAACACTTCCTATTGTTTTCTTCAACATTTATTAGGTGCTTATCGAGTATTTGAGTGCAATTTTCATCAAAGATTCAAATTCAAGTTCTGACTTTTACGAAATTTGTGTATTTTATCCAGTAAGTTAGGTGACGTTCTACACTAGATGTATCTATAGCAGACAATGATCGATAACCATAGTCCTTGAAACACAAAGAGTGGAGTGAAATCCAGAATTGTTTCCCTGAATAAAAATCCCTACTTTGTGTTCAAATTGTTGTCTGCTCATCCACACCTGTAAAGAAAACACTTCAATCAATATCAAAATCATCTTGTTAGGTCTTAACGTTGACCTACACAGAAGTTCAAAGTTCCTCTGTTATTTGATTCTTTTTAATTAATTGTCTAAATGTAAATGGATTCTAGTTAGTATATATCGTGACAGTAAGAAAGGATCGTATTCATTATCCAAAAATGCTAAACTGTTATAACTAAGCAACTATGTATTGTTAATAGAGAAGACGACCAGTGTAGCAGCAGCCTCTGCAGCAGTGGGTCTCAACATACATAAAGGAAAAAGCAAAATTTTCCGATGCAACACAACATGCACAAACCAAATCACTCTTGATGGAGATGCCTTGGAGGACGTCAACACCTTTACATATCTTGGCAGCATCATCGACAACCATGGTGGGTCCGATGCAGATGTGAGGGCACGGATTGGCAAAGCGATGTCTGCATTTCTACAGTTGAAAAATATCTGGAACTCCAAACAACTTTCAACCAAAACCAAAATAAGGATTTTCAATACAAATGTGAAGACAGTTCTACTGTATGGAGCGGAAACATGGAGAACTACCAAAGCCATCATCCAGAAGATACAAGTGTTTATTAACAGTTGTCTACGCAAAATACTTCGTATTCGTTGGCCAGACACCATCAGCAACAACTTACTATGGGAGAGAACAAACCAGATTACAGTGGAGGAGGAAATCAGGAAGAAGCGTTGGAAGTGGATAGGACACACATTGCGGAAAGCACCTAACTGCGTCACGAGACAAGCCCTCACATGGAACCCTCAGGGCAAAAGGAAAAGAGGAAGGCCAAAGAATACATTACGCCGAGAAATAGAGAAAGATATGAGAGGAATGAACAAACATTGGACAGAATTGGAGAGAGAAGCCCAGGACAGAGTTGGTTGGAGAAAACTGGTGGGCGGCCTATGCTCCATTGGGGGTAACAGGCGTAAGTAAGTAAGTAATGTATTGTCAATAAATTTATCTTTTTATAGATTGATACGACATAATGATAATAACGTCATTCATTATTTTCAAAAATAATTAAAATAAAATTCGTAAATTTAAGTGATCAACTGATATATAACTACCAAACGAGTTATAATAAGTCAATTTACCTTTTTTGAACGAAACACACTGAGAAAGATGTCAGTTGTTGAATACATAAGCATGATTTCTACAGTTTTAGCTAATAGATGAAAATATTTCATTGATATCATCAGTTATCGTTTTATTCATCACTTAACCTTGGGAAAGGTTAGTATTCTCTTCATTGTTTCTAGACATCATATGCATTAATGTTAGCCTAAAATATTTAATCAATAACTAAGGTTTCAAATTCTATAACGTTTAAAATCCAATAATTTGTTTAAAGCTGGTGGATTGGACTTGCTGAATCGAAGAGTATCTTAGCATATTTTGTTCCATGAAGACGTTCTACGAACTATGCTATAGTGTAATCTATATTTATTGGCATGCAGATACATCCAACCGACGAGTTCTGAATAAGACGAATTACGTATCCTAGATCCCACTAATAGTCACCATCCATTTATGTTTTAACGGTTAGGCATATTTCATTTATGAACTACACTTTTTATTATATCACACGTTAAAAATCAGTTCGTATCATTGTTCTCTTATTAAAAAAACTCTTTGATTACTTAATATTCATCCGAAACCTTACATACACACACACACACACACACACACACAGAACATTACATTTAAGGTTTTATTAATCAACACGTTTCTTTTTAATTTATATTTTAAACATCATCTCTTCGTCTCTGGTAGTTAGAACTTCAGTGAATTTTTAATTTATACTTAATGCGTCTTTGCAGTGTTATCCTACTATCCAGTCATCAGTTATAGTTGTCAAAACGGAGTTCAAGTGATCTGATTTTAAAGTTTTTCCAGTTATGTGTTCCCACATAACCCACTTTCTAAAGATCATTTGGATTACTTATGATCTCTTGATGTACAATAAAATTTCACTGCTGATATAATAGTCCTGATTTGACCAGACAACTTACACTAGCAAGAATATAGGTTGGCTACAATGATGTTATTCACAACTTTCATAGGTAAAAAAAGAGAAATCATTTAATCCACTTAATTACATGCTACTAGATGATACAAACGTATACGTACAACCGTGCTAATCTAAGCAAACAAGTTTAAACTCTAATATAGTATTTTAACTAGTCCATATTAATCCAAAGTAGTAGATAGATTTGAGATGGATTCTTAAAGATCTCGGAAGTAGTGGAGTCTAGACAGGTTAGGAGTAAGATATTTATTTAAATCGTTGAAATCAATGGAGTTGATAACACGGAGGATTGAGTTTTGACTGAATAATAAGTTATTATTTGCCCCGATACGAACGAAAACAGTGAGAGATTCGCAAATCCATGTGTCTTGAACAAAATGTTAATAAGTGGTCCAATATTCTCATACAAACGCATACACAAAGTTACACGGATTTCATCGGGTTACATTACAGAAGACCTAATCAATCGCATCTGCATCAAGGAAAAGTTCAAAAGGACCACGGAGTACGTGAGAACAAAGAGAGGAGCCGATATAACTTCAGATCACCATTTGATAGTGACCAAGATTAAATTGAAGCTAATGAAACACTGGACAACTGGTCGAATAGCATCACTAAAGTCTAATAAGGCCCTTCTTCTGGATACTGACAACCTCAGCGAATTCAACATGACTTCCAGCAATAAGTTCCAAGCCTTACACGATCCGCTCAAAGCGGAGGAAGCAACCATAAAGAACAACTGGAAAAGGATCAACGACGCATTAGCTTCAAAATGTTATGTAGCTTTTGGCTTCGATAAGCACCATTATAAGGAATGGATCTCTGTAGATACTCTGGATAGGATTAAAGAAAGGAATAACAAAGAAAAGTAATCAACAATGGTCGAACAAGAATAGAGAAAGCTAAGACAGAAGCCGAGCGGAATATCAAAGCTGATAAGAGGAAATATGGAGAAGACTAAGCAGTGATAGCAGAAGTTGCTGCAAGAGAAGGGAACATCAGACAACTATACGACACAACAAAACTCTCTGGGAAATCTAGCAAAATAGAATAATCAGTCAAGAAGATCAAGGCAAAGCAATCATCAACATCAGAGAACAGCGAAACAGGTGTGTAGATACCAAAAAAGGGAGATCTTAGCAAATGTGAAAACTACAGAGACATCACTCTTCTCTCAACACAGTGTTGTTAAAGCAAATGAAAGATTCGGCAGACACCCAACTTCGAGATCAGCAGTCTGGATCCCGTAAGGATCGATCGTGTACCGACCTAACTGCAACATTACGAATCATCGGTGAACAATCACCTGAATGGGATTCACCACTCTATATCAACTTTCTCGATTACTAGAAAGCATTCCACAGTGTCGACACGATGACACCATAGAGGCGTCTTCGATACCATGGCGTGCCTAAGATGGTCAACATCATACGGAATTCCTATGATGGATTCAACTGCAAGATCGTGCATTGAGGACAGCTCACAAACTCGTCCGAATTAGAGACCGCTCTCAGGCAAGGTTGCTTACCCTCACACTTTCTCTTTCTTCTAGTGGTTGATGGGATTATGAAGATGTCAAAATCTCAAGGGAAGCACGGGATACTGTGGACAGCTCGGATGTGGCTGCACGATTTAGACTTCGCAGATGATCTAACCCTTATGTCTGACACGCAACAACAAATGGAGGAGAAGTCGACCAATGTAGCAACAGCCTCTGCAGCAGTAGTTCTCAACAAACACAAGGGATGAAGCAAGATCTTCCGATACAGCACAACGTACATCAACTGAACTACACTTAGTGGACAAGCTTTGGAAGATGTAGGAGCCTTAGGTAACTGTGCAGCATCATCCGTAAACAGGGTGAGTCTGATGCAAATGTGAAGACATAGAGCGGTAAGGCCAAGACAGCATTTCTACAATCGAAAAACATCTGCAAATCAAAACAACTGCCTAACAAAACCGTCAGGATCTTCAATACACATGTCAAAACCTTTCTGTTGTATGAAGTGGAGATACAGGTGTTTATTAACTGTTGTCTACATAATATACTCTATATCCGTTGGCTAGACACCATCAGCGAAAATCTACGATGAGAAGCAACAAATTAGATTCCAGCCGCGGAAGAAGTTAGGAAAGGGCTGGGAGTTGGTAGAAAGTAGGTAGAGAACCACCCAACTGATTCACGAAGCAAGTCCTGACCTTCAAACACAGAGGAAAAGAGGTAGACCAAGGAATACATTGCGCTGAGAATTGGGAACAGAAATGAAAATAATAAATACCAAGTGGATAGAACTGGCCCAGGACAGAGTTAGTTGGAGAATACTAGTCGGCGGCCTATGCTATAATAGAGGTAAGAGGCGTAAGTGCGTAAGTAAGCCTCGACACGCAAAACGAAGTGTGCTTAAATACGACCGAATAGCTATCCAGCGCTTAGTAAATTTAGACGCTTCTCTAGATGATATCAATCCTTAAAGAAAACTATCTGTAAGTGGAATTTATCTCCGTTAATCTCAGTCAGTCAGTTACAACGTAGAACTTCGCACGTATGTATATCAGTTCAAGTTGCCATAGCACATTAGCGCAGAGACGCAACTGTCAGTTAAAATCCCATTATAGTAGATGTAGTAGAAGTATTAGTGATAATGAAAAAGATTAGGGATTAAAGAAATTATTCAAGAAGTATAAATATCCGTAAATCTCTCAGTTAAATACTGAATACCAAACAAATGAGAGGTTAATGCTGTAGTACAGTCAGAATAAGGTGGAGCTTTTTTGATTTATTGCAGGTAAACAGAATATCTTTACACTGGGTACGGGTGGATTAGTTTAAAATAAGATAAACGGTTTTGTATGTAGCATGTTGAAGGTTGTCTACTTACAGTAAAGTTCAGCCGCACAAACGTTAATCCGTTTTAGAGGTTACTCAAATTATTCATAAGTTCATACATTACGATACTAAGTATTTTTTTATTAAAGTGACACCTCAGTGTTCGGGCAGCCAGGAATTATGACTCGTACTCACATAAGCAGTATGATTAAAAAAGCAGTACACAGACACGTACTTGGTAGATGGATTTCATCTCATTTTTAATTTAAAAAACCTTTAAAACTAGATGGTATAATACTTAGTAGAGTCAATAATTACATGTGGATGAGTTATGAAATGCCTACAAAATATATACATAGAATAAATTATTTGGTGAGAAATACTAAATACTCATTACATTTCGTGATAGACAATAAAATGGATATGAAATGACATATTCGTGTTGAAGCATGTAAAATTAAAATATAGCTCATGCAGAAGAGATACTCAAATATAATTAACAGAATAAGTAGCGGAATATTTAGACATTTAGAATTCAACAAAATATAACCTACGTTAGAATATTACGATCAAGTAAAAATCTACAAAATCCTAAAAAATAATAATAAGTCAGTGATTTTTCGTTTTGAAACCATCTTCCCTTCAGTCAACTTTAATCTAAATCTAGTACAAGCCTGAGTAGAAACAAGTTGTCATACCACGACAGGATACAGTTAATGGGATGAATAGCAAACGAATCAGAAATAACGTAATAATGAGTGTGAGAAAAATTGAACACTGAGAATACGGTATGGAAAGATAAAGTGGAAAAGTATACATAAAGAAACACTGAAGCTTGAGATCTAAAAGAAAAAGAGTGAGTGCATCTAAACCAGTGGAATCGATTCCAAACCATGATAGCGTAAGTCTCCAACCACTGATTTTTGCCATCGTACGGACTTCAGCCAGTTAGTCTATATCTACCAACATGCCTCTTTTACATCAGTGGTATAGCAAAAGTATTCTACACTGTCAAACATACAGAGTCATTAGAACTAATTAATAATTTGATATAATTTAAATGATTAAGTAATAGATTGAGTAGTAATCCATAATCAAATTTTAGCCTAATAAGTAACAACTCGTTTATAAGAAAGAACTACAACTGTTGTTATTGCTCAGTGAAGATTAAATTGTACGATTATGATGCTGATAAAATTATACGAATCAAAACTATGTGAAACAAATATATATAAGAAATCCCAGTATAAAACTGGCTGATTATAAAACGTCTAACGGAATACGCAGGCGGATCTGAGCAGCATGGTTCCCAAGTAGCAGTCACTTTTCTCATGAAAAGTCACATTTCGTATTCCACAATGTTGTAAACAACTCCGACCAAGTCTCTTAGTCCTGTATAGTGTAACGGTGCTAAATTAGGTCTTTTTGACCAACTATGAGACTAATGGATAGGCTACCAGACAGACTTTAAGTGTACTCCGCATGACTAATTTACCCTAGATTCAGTTTTAAGGTCAATAGAGTGTAACATAAATTATAAACTAAACTAAAGTCGTTTATCATGTATGTACTTTGGTGTAAGGGCTTTTGATACTGACTAGTTGCCCAAACCAAAGTAGATGGATGGGGTCACTTTAGAAGCTGACATGTAAATAATAAACGTCAGACCGTTCTAGCAATAGTTTCCTAACAAACTTGTTAGCTATGAGGATAATACTTATTTCTGCCGAAAACTTGTTGAACTGAGCTATACGCAGTCATTGTGCTTCATAGATCTTACCAGATGATGCTTGTGGTAGTTCTACTAGAAAAGGTTTACGTTGATAGGTAGTCAGTTCCTCCAATTTTCCGGATCGCACACTATTTAGACCGAATCTTTTCTTAATTTATAATACATCTGAAGTGTGGCTAGTTGTACTTGGCATTGGACAGTGATATTACATTGACTGCCTCATTCGGGTATGAACCATACTCCAAGTGTGATGGTTAATGATGGTAACTAGTTACACTGACCGAAGCGAAGCGAAATTCGAACGTGGGACTTAGCGGCTGAGATTCGAACGCCTTAACTGTTACGCCATAGCTCTACTGAGAAAGCGTTTTGACCACAAAAGATACAGTAAGGCAACTTACTGGTGGTTAAAGTATTTAAACCGCAACCACGTAAACAACAGGTTTGGTTTGTAATTGCACGGTCAAATACTATCTTTAGTCTTCAAACGAGAAACGTAACTGGAGCGAGTACGTGAATCTTTACTTGAGAAATACTGGGAATCAGTATCTTCAGCGGAACAAAAAACTGGTAATACATACAAAAGTGTATTTCTAAATTTAAAACGGAGTGAAAAAACAAATGATTCATACAGTTACATGAAAACATGCAAGTCACATGCGGATAAAGGCTGTTTGGGAATTTGGAGGTGTCCAAAAACAATTAAAAGTGAAGACAGGATCGGCGAGATAATACAGATGCGTTCAAAGCTCATCCTTTGGTGAACTTGGTTGATTTTCCTATCCATGAAAAATGAAAAAACTAAGTTTAGCATTCCGAAAATCGACATGCAAAAATACCAAGCACCAGAAAATAAACTTACATCAACTTGCGGTGATACTTCTGACTTTTCTTTCGTTGAATCTTCATTAGAAATCGACTCCTAGGTATAAATAACATTTATAAAGTATCAACTTACTTTATCTACTGAATCCGTTACAGACTCTTCGGACTGCTCATCAGTCTCAGGTTCTTCATCCAACAACTCGTTCTGATCAATATCTAAGCTTTTCTTTACAACAGATTCAACTCGTTCTGCGAAAGCAACAGGGTTCTTAACAGAAAAACCTGAACGAAGAACTGCAACATCAAAAAGCAGATTTGCAGTATGACTAATTGTAGGGTCATCTTTATTGATCTTTAAAAGAGCGTTTAACTTTTTCATTACTGAATGGCGTGGGTTAATTTCGAAGACCTTCTTCATAGTAGAATAATAGGTAGATGATACGTCTCCACCCCTCTGATATGCTTGTGCTGTCATAATGCGCTCCATATTTCCGGACCACCCAAATTCATTAGCGACGAGAGCGCATGGGGTATTCGATAGTCTTTCCGACAAGGCAGTTCTATCTACATATTCCTTTAAATTGTCCTTGAACCATTCCAAGAGTGGTTTGAATTCTTTTTCCAATTCTTCCTTTCGAGTCTTAGCTTCTTCTGATTTGTCAAGTTCGATTGTTCCTTTTGCCACATTTCGCAACTTCTTTTTATCATATTCAGTTAGCGATTGAAGCATGTACTCATCAACAGGATCGATCATATAAATAACTTCATAGCCCTTCTTAATTAATCTTTCCACAAACGGAGATGACTTAGCTTCATCTATTGAGGCTGCAGTAAGATAGTATATTTCTTCCTGTCCTTTTTTCATGCGTGAAACATAATCTGCAAGACTTGATTGATTCTCGGTGCTGTTTGAAGTCCAAAACCGTAGAAACTTGGATAACTTAGTGCGGTTCGGAAGATCGTCAATTATACCAAGTTTTATGTTTACTGAGTATTCTTTCCAGAAAGTTTTAAACTGGGATTCAGAAAGTTCGCTAATCATCTGGATTACTTTCTTGACCAATCTTTTCTTTATCATTTTGAGGAGTTTGTTTTGCTGCAACATTTCACGAGAAACATTGAGAGGAAGTTCATCACTGTCTACTATGCCAAAAATAAATGCCAAGTATTTAGGAAGCAGTTCGTCGGCCACGTCAGAAATGTACACACGACGGACATAGAGCTGTAGAATGTATAATTACAGAATATGACTGACTTACCTTGATCCTGTCACTATGAGTATTATGCATCTGGAATATGTTAGATGGAGGATGTTTCGGTATGTATAATATTGAGCTAAATAACACGTCCCCCTCACCACTGAAATGAATCCTAGCGAGCGGATCATCATTGTCGTTTGAATAGGCACGGAATAAATCATTGTATTCCTCAGCGGTAACGTCGGCTGGTTTGCGTTTCCAAATTGGTTTGTTTGCATTTATACGTACCCAGTCCCAGACGACTTTGTCTACGGTTTTACTTTCACTCTTCTTTCCACTTTCTTCCTCAACCTATAAGAATATGTAGGTAGGTGAAAATACTTACGCTAGCCTCAGAATCAGTTGTTTTTGATTCTTCTTTTTCCTCAGGTTCAACAACCTGCGACTCCACTCGACTTGACCAAACATAAATCGGAAAATTGATGAACTGACTATATTTCTTTACAACTTCTTTGAGAGTATCAGGTTGTAAATAATCTTCTGCTTCCTCAGTCAAGTAGAGAATAATTTCAGTTCCGCGTTTGAGAGTGTTACCACGTGGGTCTTTGTAAACTACGAACGAAGTAGAATTCGACTCCCATATATGCTGGTCATCGTTATTACTCTTAGATACAACTAAAACTTTGTCGGCAACTAAGATATAAACAAATTAAGTATGTGTACAAACCTAAAAATGAGGAGTAAAATCCAACACCAAACTGGCCAATAAGATCAGACTTTTCCGTGACTGTACTAGTTTGAGCAATCTTTGTCAAAAACTCAGATGTGCCAGACTTGGCAATAGTCCCCAAATTCGAGGTAAGTTCAGCTTCTGTCATACCAATGCCAGTGTCTATTATATGAAGGGTTCGTGCATCTTTATTAGCCTTAAAGGGTTGCAACGTTTACAAAGAAAACTTACCTTTATTCGGATACTCATTTCGTCGGACTCATCTAGCATTTCATTGTTAGTCAGCGAAAGAACGCGGATTTTATCCAGGGCGTCTGATGCATTCGAGATTAATTCTCTAAGGAATATCTACGCATTCGAAGAAAAAATGTGGGTTACCTCTTTATTTTTATACAGGGAGTTAACTATTATTTTCATCATGCGATCAACTTCAGCCTCAAACTGTCGTTTTTCCGCATGTTCTCGTGCTTGCTTTAACTGCTCAACGCTTAGACCATCCAAGCTGATTGCCTCTGCCTCCCTAACATGACATAAAAGTGTAACTCATGAAACTTACTTAGTTAAAGTATCTGAGGCTGTTGAAAGTCCTTCATTTGGTCTTGATACAGGAATATCAGACAGTAACGAAGATGGATCACAAAAAACACATGCCAACACAGCTGTTTTCATCAATTAAAAAAATACCACAACTTACTAAGTACTACTAGACCATATACTAGGGACATACCCCATAGTCCCCCCATTGTAAGAACAACTCTCCTAGACAAAATGCGAAACAGAGCTAGGAAATAATAATAACTGGTGTGTCGAACAGCTATTGGTTAATATACATTTATTTGATCATTTAAAACAAATTATTGACAAGGTACTCTGGAGTAATGAAATAGTCCGCTACACTATGGAAAGGCTGAATATATATGTATGAATAGAAATATTCGACGCAACTGATATTGTGCTTCTACAACAGTTCGTCATGTTGGTGGATTCTGAAGAGGATATCTCCAGAACAAAGCGAATAGAAAGATTTCAGTTACGTTATTCATGAAACACATGTGAAGGCTGTATAAACTGGAAAGGTGTTTTTGCTTTTACTTATTTTCATCCCTCTGAGACGAAGCTATGGCTAGTACCTGAAGCCATCTGTCACTATACTTTGACATTGCCTCCACTTCTAGTCAAAGCCGAGTATCGGCCTGTAGTGTTCGATTAGAGAGCTCGTATAAGGTTAATTTACTTCTTTGGTACATCTTTCAATGAAAAACACTGCCACAACACCTCATGATCAACAAAGTCAAATCTCATTTAAGGTCCTGGAAGGAAACAACTGTCGGACGCCTAAATGTGTGTCTTTGTTCCAGGACCTGTTGTAGTTCGAAAATATGGTCTATTCAGCCACGTTCAGGTCTCAAACCAGCCTGGTTTTCCCTATTCTGCTCTTCATGAGTTCTAATTAGTTGCCTAAGGATTCTCAAGGCCAGCAATTTAGAAACTATATTAGTTAGACTTATTCCCCTGTGATTGTCACAAGAAGACTTTTGTCCTTTCTTATAAATTGGGACAATCAGTGATTGAGACCAGTCGAATGGGATTGTATCCAGTTCCCAGATTCTACCTAAGATTTCAGTCAATGTAGCTGGTAAAGCTGGACCACCATTCTTAAAATTCTCAGGGGCAATCCTTCAAGACCCGCTGCTCTCCCTCGCTTCAGATTTCCTATCGCTTTCTCAGCTTCATAAAGAGTGAGAGGAATTACATCGATTTGCCATTCAGGATGACTGCGGATCGTGAGCAATCAAACTGCGTTTGATGGCCAGTTTAATTGATCCCTAAAGTGTTCTGCCCATCGATCTGATTTCCTGGGTCGAGAAAGAATGATACAGCCATCCTTTTCTGAGGTAGTTTCGCTAACACATGGATTTGTAATACCGGTTACCTTGATAAGCGTGAATAGTTGTCTACTGTTACCTATCACCACTGCCTTTTCCATCGCTCTCGTTTTTGCTCCCCACCACAGTTTGCGATTATTGCGTAGGCATCTTATCAGCCTGCTCCTAAGCTGAATTCGCTCTTCGCTATGTTCAGAGCCAGGCGGGATGATTTAGGTAGATACTATTGAGATTCACGGATTATTCCTAACCTTGTGTATTACCTTACTAGTAAACATCACTGCTGTTCTTACAGCTTATCACTCCAAGCCGCCTCAGGACGGGCATCACTCACTACATGGCCACCCAACGTTTTTCATAGTTGCTCCTGAAATATACTCTTAGCTTTGCCATCATTAAGTAGTGCCCTAAGAGGTTCCATCGCGCTCGCACTAGGGCATGATCTGAATCTTAACTTGTACCGCAGAACCGCTCCATTGGTGGCTGACGTCCGGTTGGCTTTGGGGTTCGTCAGGTCAAGATATGTCTTTCCTCATGCTTAAAGTTAGTGCTTGCTAGGAACAGATAGTTATCTGAGCATACTTGCAGCAGACGGTCGACATTGTCTGTTCTCTAATCCGCGACAACATAAGATCCACCCAGGTGTCTTCCCTTTTTACTTAGTCTACCTACTTGAGCATTAAAGTCACCAGCCATTATTACTACATCAGAACGCCTAACTTTTTGGAGGAGGTGTGAAAACTTTCTGTAGAACTCATCTTTCACCTCGTCTGAACTGCAGTCAGTGGAGGCATAGGCAGATACGACGAAGAGGCAACGACGGGTGTCCCTATCTTTCCGAGTCCTTACTGTCCCGTTTAGTCGGACAGCGCACAAGCGGCTGTCTACTGGAATCCAGTCTAGGAGAGTTAGTTATGCCCTAGGACATAATAATATACCTACGCCGGCGAGGCCGGCTTCCAGATACACGAAGCGTAAACCGTGTTGTTTCGATATCTGCCCGATGTGAAATAAAACTGATGATTTTACTCGGGTCTTGTACGCGCGGTTAGGAAACGCAACATACATCGATCGCCCGGGATACCGGAATTCTAGCTAATGAAGTCTGTTACCCTATTAAGCATAGGGTTTCAAAATTAAAAGCTCCAACATGTAGTTTGGAGCTGGATGTCGGGAGACAAGGAATAATGTTTTTAGAGCTCAAACCTTTTGCTTCAGAGGCATGAGGTGATAAACGATCGAAAGAAAGGTTGCTCAAGGAGATAAGAGAGTTATTAAGAGTTGAAGAAAGGATTTGATTATCAAAAATTTGGTCTCGTGTGATTTTACAGGTATTAGGACAGACGTTACTTCCCGTCTGCCCACATCTTGGAAGGGTTCTAGTTGTCAGAAAGTGCACTGGCATCATGACTCCCACAGAAACTCAGCTTTAGTCGTGAGACGTGATAACTCTTCTAAACGAAGACATTATAGAACCCTTAGAAGAGTTTAGATGGTTTGAATTGTTTTTTCCAGTTAGTCTTTTTTTAAAAGTCAGCTTTTTTGTCAACTCTTCTCTTTTATCCGGGCTTGGGACCGGCAGTATCCCCGGAGGGTCTACAGGCGGAGTTAAAGTGTCCTGTCCATTGATCCGATCCTCTAGATTGAGAATGATAATTAACCCCATCCTTTTCCGACATAGCCTAACTAACAGTCGAGGTCCCAGTTCCGTTTTCCTTGATAAGTCTAAACAGTTATCTACTGTTGCCTATTGTAGAATCCATTTTGAGGAATTTGTTTTGGGAAAATCCCTCCATATACATATTTGCAATGTGTCCTTACTGACTCTTTCTGTGTTACATTTTGATGGTCTGTTTAATCCCATTTTGGGATGTTAATAATTGCATTTTGTTATAGTTTCTATTTTTGTTCCTTTATTGGAGTTTCTATGTTTCCTTCTGAACTGTATTATGTTGTTTAAATTGATACTTGATTCTGGCTTCAGCCATATCGGATTTGATACCTTGGCGGGTAAAACGTGCATCTGGACTGGAAGGGTGCAATTTGGATTGTAACGGAAGCATTCTTCCAGAATTGGAAACACATTGTGTTATTTTGGACGGAAAACAGAGTAATATTGTTTAGGTAATTATATGTAATTCCTTTTTTTATTAATAATGGAACCGTTTCTTACCCAGATAAATTGCTTTATTTTTGGATTGAATGTGCAAGGCGCGTATCTAAACTTCTGGAACTGTTTTTCCGAAATCAGGATCCATTGTGGATTCTACACCGCTTTCTGTTCCATCTCTCTTGCTTTCGCTACCAACCACTTTTGCTGATCACCGCGTAGGCTTCTCATCAAACTGCGCTCTTCATCATGTTCAGAGCCAGATGGGATGAGTTTTTGCGGGTCCATTAGTTTAAGCTCATTGTTTCTCACTAATCGCACAGGCTACATTATTTGCAGATATTACTGTCTTTTTCATGGGTTTTTGGATATCATTCGAAACTGCCTCAGGGCCGGCATCACTTACATCGCTGCCTAATTGTTTTTTTAGTTGCTCCCGAAATTTATTCCCCCAGAATCTGTGTCAGTCTTCGATGGAGTCCATCCGTCTGTGGCTGATTGCGATGTAATCGAGATGGGTTAGTCGTTAAATCGACTTTGGGAGTCACCATTTCAGGAAGTGTTTTTCCTTACGTTGAAACTCAGTGTTTGTTAGAAATAGGCAGTCTTCTGAGTATAGGTGCAGCAGACGGACACCATTATCTGTTTTCAATCTGCTATGACACCATAAGATCCACCTCTGTGTCTTTTCTGTTCTCTTAGCAGACCTACTCGAACACTGAAGTCACCAGTCACTGTAACTTTATCACAACGCTTAACGCTTTGAAGAAGATAGCTCTCTGTACAACTCAACTTTGACCTCGTTTGATCTTTAGTCTGTGAGAGTGAAGGCAGAGACGATGAAGAGGCTAGGACGAGTATCCATATCTTAACGAGATCTTAATATCCTGGTTAGTAGGAAGGCCTGACAGCGATTGTCTACTTGGATCCACTTCAAAAGAGCTAGTTTTTTCCAGGACCTATGGGCCATCTAGAGCAGTAGGTTCGCGGAGATACTCTGAAAGAGTTTATATGATTTTGAGATGGTGGAGAAGATTTGTAGCTCAGGTGGATGATTGTAATGATGTTTGGTTGTGGAGCTTTCATTGTTCTTCTGAACAACATCGTCAGCACAAGCTTCAGGTAGAAGTGATGCATTCGAATTTCCCAAGTTCGACATGTAGCTTGTTCTGTTAAACTCGACCTCGGTTAGTTGCTGTTGACCTTAAACACGTCGTTGTTTGCACGTTTGTTTTGATTGTATCCCCATTTTGGCCTGTTTCTTGATCCCATGTCACCTATGATTTTCCTGACTGGTTGATAAATTGGGTCAATGTCGATGTGTTTATTGATTGCTGATTGACTTGTAGTGAGCGAGTCAGAATACCGGATGGATTATGCTCACCACTAAGTGTTCCGTACGGTCCCGTCGTCATTAAAATATAAATAAATCCATGGTTGAGTATTTTATTGAAGGAGAACGTTGGCATTACATGAGAAGCAGGGCATTTAGAAAAATAGCAACAACGCGAAGAGAACGTGGAAGAAGTGTTTTTCGTGCAGTTAAACAAAACGAGTACAATAATTTTTATTTTTCACAAATCGTATTTTCTTCGTAGAAGCATTCCCCTACAGACCTGAGTGCCGAGCTTCTAAAAACTCTCTAGTGTTCTTTGTCCTCCCCCTACCCAGTATTTCCACATTGTTCCAATCGAATGTATGTCCATAATTGTTGGTTGTATTGTCGTGGCGTTTGACTGCTAATTGGTGTTCACGTAAACGAAGCTGAAGAGGCCGTCCACTTTGTCCTATGTAGTGTTTTTCACAGTCTGAGCAATTTATTTTGTAGATGATATTTGGTTTTTCTTCCTTTTTCATTTTGTCCTTTGGTCTACATAGGATTGATTGAAGTGCTGTATTCTCCAGTATGTCTTTTATGTATGGTAGGATGATCCGTTTATTGGTTTCTGTACTTGATTTCGCTTATGTTAATGATTTCGGTTGATGTTTTTTGATAAATTTGTGTGGTTAGCCGTTCTTTTGAAAGACAGTCACAAGGTGTATTTCCTCATTTTTTCATTGTAATATAAAACAAGTCACTGAACCATTTTCAGTTCAGATCTATTCATAATATTATGGATTTTGAAAATAACTTCCTTTCTAAGACCTGATATATATGATGAAAACGACAATTATTTTACTGTCATTCACATTATTGGTGGTTGGTCAAATAATCTTGCATGGTAATTGTGCGACCCCTTCACTCACAGTGAAGTCATGAAACACTATAATACCTGATCTGGACTGTCCTATCGTCATCTCCAAATATTACGGTTACCCTGATGACAGATTAAAGGGATAGTTTTTCGGGCAAAATGAATAAGAGAAGTAAATAGCTTGGATATAATGTAGTTAGTTAATTCGGATCAGTTTTCTATGGTCGTTACAACATTCGGCTAACAGTTACAAGTATACAGATTCGGTCGTCGTAGCAGTGTGTTGTGTTGCTCCAGTGAAATATCACTGAGACTTAGAGGAATCATTCACTCTCTACTAAAATAAATCTTGTGTCGCTGAATCCTGTTCTTCCTGTCAGAAGTTACGGAGGTAGAATAGCCTGGTCATTAAAACAGGGTACGGGATGAGATTTCTATATTGTACTAAACGTATAATATTGAGTGGAGCCATTATCATTATATCTTCTCGTTATGGCCTTAAAGTGATTTGGGAGGTCAAATCACTCCTGCTCAGTCTAATCAAACTGAACACCTGAAAAAATGAAGCCAAATCCTGATCTGTATTATGCCTCACTTGTTATTTGGCCTGCATCAAGCTGACCTGATGCCTCACCTTTCTTATCTGATAGGACAAGTCCTGGATTTCGGTTTCAAACGTGGATGTTAATCTGAAGGTATATCAGTTTCGGACGATAGCTACTCTTTTTACCTCGGATACAAATTCAAGAGTACTTGCCTAACGAAAAAGCAATCAGGTCTTATCCTTTGTCTAGGACTTTAAAATAATGTGCTTACCTTATAAGAGGCTTTGTCTTGTGAAATTGTTCAATGCCAGTATAAAATAATTGAGTTTCTGTTTTGTATTCTATTAACTTACTGTTGTTTTATATTCCCACTATTCTCATCGTAAGAAAATTAGTTTGAAACCTATATTACAACAAAAACTGAATTGTGTCTGCCGTTTCAGAGACGTAAGTGATGGTTATGATCCAAAATCCATTCAAAGTAGTGCCCTTCACGACAGTTCAGCGTTCTGGATGCATGACATTCCAGGGAGGGTTCATGCGAGCTATAGCTTCTTAGTGCTCAAATTCTCAAGGGCTCAGATGTAATTCACGCTACCACTCTACCATCTTGAAGCAGA
The DNA here is from genome assembly GCA_944470395.2 of Schistosoma turkestanicum. Classification (NCBI taxonomy): domain Eukaryota; kingdom Metazoa; phylum Platyhelminthes; class Trematoda; order Strigeidida; family Schistosomatidae; genus Schistosoma; species Schistosoma turkestanicum. Next base: position 33,379,293 of record OX103973.1, read on the forward strand.
TCTTAAATTTAAAACAATTAGTCCCTTTTATAAATTTTGATAGAACAGTGAGAAGGCGCAATTTATCAATTACGTCTTCTCACTGTCCTGTCAAGATCGTCAATTATATACTTGCTTAGCTAACTACTATATTCAGTGTTACCTGACCAAGGTGAGTTACCTACGGACTGGAAGAATGCAGCTATTACTCCAGCTCGTAGGACGAGATTAAGAAAACTTCCTTCAAGTTACAAACTGATCAGCCTCACAAGTTTTGTAATTAGAATACTGGAGAGAAAAACCGAAGTGACCAGAATCACCTTTGATGAAACAAATAACTTGTTAGAATGCATGCATCATGGTTTCAGGAAAGGGTTATCATGAATAGCAGACTTTTTTATAGTAAGAGAAAGAATTGCAGAATCGCTAGATAATGAGAAACCAGTAAATTTTGTCTAATTCGACTTTAGCAAAGCATTCGACGAGGTGCTTAACAATACACTCCTATTAAATCTCGAGAGTCTAGAAACTGCAGGACCTCTTCTGAAGTGGATCAAAATTTTTTGGTAGACAGAAGACGGAAAGCAAGAATACATTCTAAATGCTTCTCCTGAAAACCAGTACATTGGGGGGGGTATCGCAAGGTTCCGTTACGGGTCCCTTCTGTTTTTGCAAAATTTGTAAATAAACTCCAAAGTATTGTTAATTCACCGATGGTACTTTATGCTGATGATGTAAAAATCAAACAAGAAATAACGATGGATGCTAATGCAAGTGCACTTCATGTGATATATCTACATGCACATTGAGGATACAAAGACAGGTAGCTACAGCATAATAGAAGAGTCAATGCTCAAAGTTCAGTCTTACAATGATTATGGATTATCAGTAAGTCACGATCTTCAGACCGTGGCCCGCTACTAAGCGGTAGCAGCTTAGGGGTTCACAACCCTATAAGCTGTGAGATTGACGCCAAACTATGGCTTCAAGTAAATCCCCGAAAAATAGTTATGTATGTCTCTGGTACTGATGCTGACCTAATTAGTTCTGGTGGATAAACCCAGACTCACGGGACACGCCATATGATGCAAATCGGCATCTCAATCATCAGTCAAATTACTCTCGATCCTCCACACTCTCTCCTGCTTTGATTTGACCTTGGATATTCTCGATCTGAAAGGTGTTGTGGACAAAAGCGTTGTCGATGACATTCTCACTCCAGTTTTACAAGGTGACTCGGATATTTTCGAAAACTTACAGCGGACAGTTACATGTGTTCTTGAGAACTGATAGGTTCACCATACACAAAGCAGTCTTGGATGTTAAGTACCTCTCCTCTGTCTCAGTGCTGATTAAGGGGTCACCTGACTTTATTTAACAATACTAAGAAATGGTTTTGAACCTGATGTATTCTTCCCTTTTACACTAGTAGATCAGGTAAACTGGCAAAAAGTATCCGATGACTTCAAAAGAACAAACAAAGTACCTGTAGCATGTCGATTGTTACACCAAGTTTTCAAGACTTGAAACCTTTTTGCGGGAAGAGGTGATATCCGCACCATCAGTCGACTCGTACAAGAGAAGACTAAACACTTACAGAAACTTATTAAAACACAGACTAACTTAAGTCGCATTCCTTCTGTTTCCAACTTAAATTAATATTTCATTTATAGGTCACATCAGGTTTCAAAGTAAAGTCTCTCATTTACTTGGAAATAATGACCTGACATCATGACGTAACCATAAAAGAGGAGATAAGTGCATTCTAGAATAGCAGTCCGTGTCCAGCTGTAAGAAACCTTGTGTACTAGGGATACACAATAGTATGAGTGGGGACAACTGGAAAAGCGGGGATTCTAAAGATTTCAAGCGGTCACATCCAGCTCGACCTAAACAATTCAGGGACTATTATAGGTCCATTCATCTTCCTGCTATTTACTAATGACTTGTTACATAAAATCAGCTTGGAGACAGTAAATAATGAAAATGACGCAAGGATCTGTATGTTCATAAGAAGTGAAAAGGATCCAACTGAGCTTCAGAAGGACCTTACGAGAATAGAGGCATTGGCAATGGACAACAGGTTAAAACTAAACCAGTTGTCATAAACATTCTTCCTCACGCGACAAAAGCAATCAGAGAGCAAACACCCAGGTTCGTGAAAACTTTTTGTCATTAAGAGTTGTCACAACTTGAAATTTTATTCCAGCCGAGGAGACCACAGCCCTCTCAGTGGACAGCTTCAAGAAAAAAGTTGACAAATACGTACTCATATGTGGATTATCATCCACCTCTTGAACCAACTGTGCTTGCTGCATGTCTCAAAACTTGATAGTTGTTTTCTTGGTAATTTGGGTCTCCTTCATTTTCACTATCTCCTCTTTTTAACTTACTCTTTTATCCTGTCACACAATCTTCACTACCAATCAAATAACTTATTTATTTACTTCCTCACTTCTGAAATTTCCCCCTTCTCATAAGCATTAAAATTTTTCTGCTTATCATTCTCAACATCATAAGTAACTGACCTCCAGCCAGAAAATCTGATAGCCATCGGTATTCGGAAACCCTACTGCCCTTAAACAAACGCAGTTACTCAAATCGGGAACGTACAAATTCACATAGAACTGTCAAATGACTAGAATTTGTGGAGTCGAGGGGCTGAATTACCATCCATCGGATATTACCAAATAAATGAGACTGTAACGAAAGAACTAGAAACTAGAGAAAATTAACAGTTGGTTTATAATAGCTCTTGAAAAAGATATTGGATATTAGATTAGTGCCCCTACATACTTTGCGGTGCATTTGAACATTTTTCTCCCCGAAATCTTCGTCACTATCTTGTAGTTTCGATAGGTATACTGCCTCTATTTCGCTCTTGTTTTTATAATATTGCATGCCATTCCCACTATTAAATGTAAGTTTATTTTTTCGCTCTCTAAGTTGTCGGCCCGCCTTTTCTCTCGTTCTTTTCTAGTTTTATCCGCATACGCTCCCCTAGTTCACAAAGCACCTACAGGCTAGACGCGAGCTGTTACAATAGTAAATATGGGGTTTGGTCGCAATGACAGATAGATAGTCAGCGTAATCTGAGAGGTAAGTTATATGACTTACAAACTATAGATTCAGTCCAAATAGTTTTATTATCTGAAATTTGATAATGACTACATCTAACTACTTTTGCTTGATTTAAAATGCTTGTTGCTTAGAAATAATTGGTCTAACTTGATGTCGCATCCATAATTTCATACTTGTTTCATTTTATGTTTAAATTTTCATTAAGTCCACTTGTGTACTAAACTTCTATAGTCGGTAGTAATCGTTTTGTTATTTCTCAATAACCAGGTTAGCATGTGTGTAAATGTGTTCATATCTACCAGATAATTAACTTCTTTCATCAGCGGTTGGCTTTCTGGACTATTTGCGTTATCAACTAGCGCAATCCACTTTATCTTTCTCTAGAAGTTAAAGTAGCTGATTTCCAAAAGCAGTCAAGTTTCTAATCCTCTTCATTAAAGCAGCCAGTTGTTTACAGATCCCCAGAAGTTGTGACTCAGATGATGCGTATTGCTCACTTGGTTTGTTATTAGTACGCAGTAGATATGCAGCTAAGTATGGCCCTGAAGTTACTGCTTTAAAAAAGAGTTTCGAATCTAGCCCGACCGAAGCTGCTACCTTGACGTGGTGGTCGGGCTTGCCTATCGTGATGACCCAATCGAGCTATACTGGCTGGAACACATGTTCCTGCAGGTCCTACCATGCCAGGCAGGTCGATTGGAGAACGATGAGACTAAAAGCAGCTACCCAAGGTCTGAGGGCGAAGTCGTACTGCTGACTGCAGAGGGGTGTGACAGCAGTAAGGTGTTTCCCTCGGACAACCAGCATCTGCAGCGATGCTGCCTTCTCACAAGGAAGGAAGGGTTAGAAAAGGTCGGCCCTAAAAATGTCACACCTCCCCTAACTCACGGATTTCCGTCTCCTTGGGTAAGGGTGCCCACTAAGGGCCTTTAAGAACGGAGCTAATCCTCTAAATACCTCTCATAAAAAGGCCGTGCGTGACCGGCCTCAAGCAGTTGTCCCTTGGACTCTGCGGTCACGCACCAACACTAATCCATCTCCCTTTTCAGGTTCGTCAAGAAACAACCTTCCACGGTGTGGGCAGCCGGGAAGTGATAACCGCCCTCATACCCGCAACAGCACACGAGACAAAATTGTTCAAAATCAAATCCTTCCTACATTCCCTAATACCTCTCTTATCTCCACAACTAACTCTTCTCACATTCATTTATTACAGTGCACAGCTAATGCAAACGATGCGAGTTTGCGAAACGTCGTTCCTGGTCTCATTAAACCCCGTTCCAAACTACATGTTGGAGCATTCAATGTACGGACATTGTGTCAAATAGGGCAACAGGCGTCATTAGCTAGGACTTTAGAATCTCGTTCCATCGATGTGTGCTGCGTCTCGGAAACGCGCATACAGGATCCGAGTCACGTCATACACTTGACCACACCATGTCAAGATAAAGAAGCAGCTCGATTTACCCTTCGTGTATCCGGTAGCCCTGATGCTGCTTCTAGGGGCCTCGCCGGTGTAGGTATAGCATTGAGTCGTAGGGCAGAACAATCTCTCCTTGACTGGATCCCTGTAGATAGTCGCTTGTGCGCCGTCCGACTAAACGGGACAGTAAGGACTCGGAAAGATAGGGACACTCGCCGTTGCCTCTTCGTCATATCAGCCTACGCCCCCACTGACTGCAGCCCAGATGATGTAAAAGATGAGTTTTACAGAAAGCTTTCGGACCTCCTCCAAAAAGTTAAGCGCTCTGATATAGTTATAATGGCTGGTGACTTCAATGCACAAGTAGGTAGACTAAGTGAAAATGAAAGACACCTAGGTGGATGTTACGGTCTCGCGGCTCAAAGAACAGACAATGGCGACCGTCTGTTGCAACTGTGCTCAGATAACCAACTATTTCTAGCAAACACTAATTTTAAGCATAAGGAAAAACACCTTTTGACCTGGCGACCCCCGAAGTCGTCTCAACGTTGGACACAACTAGATCATATCGCCATCAGCCACCGATGGAGGGGTTCGATAGAGGACTGTCGCTCGTTCTGGGGCACATGTTTAGATTCAGATCATGCCCTAGTGCGAGCACGTATTTGTTTGAGGCTTGCTGGACGTAGGAAAGACACCGTAAGGAAGCCTCTTAGGGCTTTACTTGATGATAATCAAGCTAAGAAAATATTTCAGGAGGAACTAGAAAAACAATTGGGCGAGTCAGGTTGGAATGATATAAAGAAGGCTGTGGAAACAGCAGTGATATCTGCTAGCAAGGTAAACCATAAGGCTAGGATGAAGCCGTGGATTTCAGTCGCATCCACCGAACTGATGGATGCTCGAAAACGCATCCCACCTGACTCTGAACATGATGAAGAGCGTACTCAACTTAGGCGCAGACTTATAAAAAGCCTACGTAACGACCGTGAACAGTGGTGGGTGGCGAAAGCAAAAGCGATGGAAAAGGCAGCGGCGATAGGCAACACTAGACAACTTTTCCGCCTTATCAAAGAAACCGGTATTAGGAACCCGAATGTAAGTGAGACTATCTCGGAAAAGGATGGTCTTATTATCCATTCTCAATCTAGGAGGCTGGACCGATGGGCAGAACACTTTAGGGATCAGTTCAACTGGCCTTTAGCCACTCTTCGGTTGCCCACGATCTCCAGTCATCCTGAATGGCAAATCGATTTAAGTCCTCCCAGTTTAAATGAAGTTGAGAAAGCTATAGGAAATCTAAGGAGAGGTAGAGCGGCAGGTCCTGATAGGCTTACCCCTGAGATGTTTAAGGATGGTGGTCCAGTTTTAACGGTTAAACTGACCGAGATCCTAGGTAGAATCTGGGAAATGGACGTAATCCCATCTGACTGGTCTCAGTCGCTAATTGTCCCAATCTACAAGAAAGGACAGAAGTCCTCTTGTGACAATCACAGGGGAATAAGTTTAACTAATATAGTTTCTAAATTGTTAGCCTCGATTATACTTAGACGTCTAACTCGAGCTCGCGAAGAGCAGACTCGAGAAAACCAGGCTGGTTTTCGACCTGGACGTGGTTGTATAGACCACATCTTCACACTACGACAGGTCCTGTAACACAGACACACATTTAGACGTCCGACAATAGTCGTGTTCCTGGACCTTAAGGCGGCATTCGACTCAGTGGATCGTGAGGTTCTGTGGCAGTGTCTGTCATTGAAAGGTGTACCAAAGAAGTACATTAACCTTATACAAGCACTCTACTCGAACACCACTGGTCGGGTGAGAGCATATGGCGAACTGTCATCTGAAATCTCTACATCAAGTGGTGTCCGTCAGGGCTGTCCACTCTCTCCATTCTTGTTTAACTTTGTCGTAGACATCCTCTTAGAGTTAACATTAAGCTCGTCAGATTTTTCAGGGGTTGACCTTCTACCAGGAAGGTCGCTTACTGATCTAGAATATGCCGATGACATAGTTCTATTCGGTGAAGACGCTGACAAAATGCAGAGTCTTCTGACTACCATAAGCAACAATGCGAGCATGTTCGGGATGCGGTTTTCCCCCTCGAAATGCAAAATGTTGCTTCAAGACTGGGTTGCTTCGGCACCTGAACTAGTTATAGGGAGTGAAGTAGTCGCGCGTGTAGATCACTTCACTTATCTGGGGAGTCTCATCAGTGCTGACGGTCTGGTGACTGACGAAATCTCAGCTCGGATACAGAAAGCTCGATTGGCTTTTGCCAACCTGCGTCACTTATGGCGTAGGCGTGATATCCGTTCGCTAACCAAAGGGCGGGTGTACTGCGCAGCAGTTCGTTCCGTTCTCTTATATGGCTGTGAAACATGGCCGTTAAGAGTAGAAGATGTTCGTAGGTTACTAGTATTCGATCATAGATGTTTAAGAAGCATTGCTCGTATATCGTGGGACAGCCGAGTAAGCAATGCTGTCGTTAGGAAACGAGTACTAGGTAAGGATGGCAGATCAATCGATGAAGTGGTGAAACTTCATCAGTTGAGGTGGTTGGGACATGTGTTACGTATGCCTAACCACCGACTGCCTCGACGAGCTATGTTTTGTGGTGTAGGAGTAGGTTGGAAGAAAGCTAGGGGCGGCCAGACCAAAACATGGCAGAAATCCATGAAGTCACTGACAAGTGGACTGAGTGATGTTGGTAGATGTAGACTACCTGGTTGGGGTCCGCGAGACGAAAGTCATCAATGGTTAGAGACCTTGAACGACATGGCTCAAAATCGTTTGCAATGGCGCAGGTGCATCCACTCTTTGAGCTCTCTCAAATCCTAATCTTCTGGATTCGTCAGCTCTTCTACCTTTGTCTTTCTAACCTTATCTCACTGAATTATATTTTTTTTTTGAATAATATCTTAAACCCTAGTCTTCTTTATTATAACATTAATACCTCTACCATCTTTATCACTATGGGATTTGATTTGACATTTGCGTCTCTGTGCTAATAATGTGGTATGGCAACATGAACTTATGTACATACGTACGAAGTTCTACGTCGCAACTGACTGACTGACTGACTTCGAATCTAGATATATGACGCGACCAGAGTTTCTTAAAGACTAGAAGACGTGTGGAAAAAGAAGGCCGATAATCCGCTTGTTTTTTAAATGTATGTTTGAAGATTAGATGTGCTCATTTTGACTAGTCAAACGTAGAACCTCTGAAGGTTAGGATTTGAGAGAACACAAAGAATAAATGCACCTGCTCCATTGCAAACGGTTTTGGCCAGTCATTCAGGATCTCTAGTAAACCGTGTCTTCAAATAAATCGCTTGTTCCGTTTGGTCTTGCCCTCTTCGTTCATCACAATATTACTATTATTGCTGTCGTGGTATTTTCCTTGGTAATTTCATTTCGCCGTACTCCTGTAATGTAAGAACTTAGGTTTGTGAATATATGTACCAAGTTTTACTTTGCTTATAACTGACTAAAATTAATTATTGTGTAAAAACCTTTGGTATAAATCTTAGTCCATTTAAATTGTTGTTTTGGCATTTGCATGAAAAGAGATGAAGAGTCTATGGAATTTCGTACAGCGTTCTGTGCTGTTCATTTTCCAACTATACTTCAGTTTGAGATTATTAGAGCATTGAGTTAACAGTTAAAGCACTTTCTTCGGTCAATAAGCTATATGTTCAAGCGTCGCTCCACCTACGTAGTTCTAGTATTCAGTTAGTGTCAGATTTCTTCGCTTAATGCACAATACTTTAGCCTGTACTCAGCAAATGAGTTATCCAATTATTACTAGTTAATTATTTCAAAAGTCAGGTTTGGACTGCGAAATATACGTTAAGACTGTGTGTATCATTTTTTAGATACTAGAACAAGTTAGTGTTAAGTAATTCCTACTCCTCTGTTTGCATAGTTTCAAGTAAATCGATTATACCATAGCCACATTTTGAAAAAGAAGTAGACTATTTACAGCATTTAATCTACTGTACTGTTATTGACTTTAAAAGGATAACTACTTTTTATGAGTATTTGGCACAAACTTACCTGAATTTATGGAGATTTCATAATGTAATCCTTTCCTACTAACTAGTTGTTTTTGTATGTTAAATAGCCAAATAATTGTAAAGCTTTAGTGAATGATAATGTCGAAAGTAAGGTTTTTTCCCATGAATTATGTTAATTTACCTACATAATGATTATGCTCTCATTTTGTGTGCGTCAAATGAGTGATGTGCTACAAGTTAATAGTAATTGTAGAAAGTAATCCTTAAAAGCCAATTTATCTGTACTTACAACTCAAACTTCCATTAATATTCCGTTTAATGTACATTCATTCTATCTTTATTTGACCAATTTCTTTTAAATTGTTCTGTATTTCAGGTATTTCTAGATGTCTCATCTTGAGGCTTTTCCAACCTCTACAAAAGTTAAAAGATGTTCTCAGTCAATCGTTTCAGAGTATGTTTTTTAAAGATTAATTACGAACTATATTGCCTTATTTTAGAACATTTGGAAAAGATGTAAGGTCACTTAAATCTCTACAAAGTCCTATGTTATTTTAGTTGAAATATCCCCGGCTGTTGGACAATTCAAGAAACGATATAACTCATACTTTATCATGCAATGTTGGTTCCAACTCAAAGGATCATTCGAATGAATTTGAAAATGTCAACAGTTTTGCATGTAGCCATGATCGACTTGCACAATTATCAGCTTTGATCGATCAGTGTTCACATGGCGAATTGTTGCATATTAAAAAAACTATAAAACCATTGTTAAAACGAGATTTTATAGCATATTTACCCGTTGAAATTTCTCTACATATCTTGCAGTATTTATCACCTCGAGATATATTTCATTGTGCTCAAGTGAGTTGGTGGTTTCATGATATACTTTTTGCCATGAAAGGATTTTATGTTATATTCTGGGTTTGTGTATCTATCTGTGAAATTGTTGATGACTGAATTTATCTGTGGTAATAAGTGTGGACTACGTTGCTGTGGTTTATGTGATTATCTTGTATAGCAACTCGATTACATTTGAGTTTATTTACATTTAATTTGGTTAAGCCCTTTTATTAACTTATTTAACAGTTTCATTCGTACAGAAACAACTTATATGTACCATCGTACTCCTATTGTAGTCGCGCGTTTATGAACATGTACGATTGAGCGTCGCTTACCGCCTGCGCACATATTTTACTAGCTTTAATGTTAGTCGCTTAAATAATTCGATACCTTATTCATTCCCCTATATATATATATATATATATATATATATATATATATATATATATATATATATATATATACATTTTAATCCTATTCATTCGCTCGCTCGTTTGCCCTTCGACACTCGCATATCATTTCCTCTTTTTGTGCCTGTGGTTTTATGATGTGTGTGTGCTACGATAATGAACGCCATCGACGCTTCGTATTCCTCTTCTGATTTACACACTGTTAGGTGTTATCTAGTGACGATTATGAGGAGCAGTATACGAAATTTAGGAATATATTGAATACCAACCGCCTCACGTGATCCGCGTCTAGAGACAGTGTCTCTGAACGTCTTAAGCGATAAAGTAAGAGCGTACAATATGAAATTTTCTCCTTCAAAAATACAAAATATTGGTTTGGGACAGGTCTTCATCAGTCAGTCAGTCAGTTGCGACGTAGAACTTCGTACGTAAGTACATAAATTCATGTTGCCATACCACATTATTAGCACAGAAACGCAAATGTCAAATCAAATCCCATAGTGATAAAGATAGTAGAGGTATTAATGTTAATAAAGAAGACTAGGGTTTGAAGATATTATTCAAAAAATGTAATTCAGTGAGATAAGGTTAGAAAGACAAAGGTAGAGGTGCTGACAGGTCTTCATCGATTTTTAGTTTATGAAGTAAGGTAGCTTAGTGAGTTAATCACCTCGCCTGTTACCCCCAATAGAGCATAGGCCGCCGACCAGTTTTCTCCAACCAACTCTGTCTTGGGCTACCCTTTCCAGTTTTGTCCAGTTTTTGTTCATTCTTCTCATGTCTCTCTCCATATCTCAGCGTAATGTGTTTCTTGGACTTCCTCTTTTGACTTTGAGGGTTCCAAGTGAGGGCTTGCCTTGTGACACAGTTAGTTGGGTGCTTCCCGCAATGTGTATCCTATCCACCCCCGCCGCTGTTTCTTGATTTCTTCCATTTGATGCTGGTTTGTTCTATTCCACTGTAGGTTGTTGCTGATAATGTCTGGTCAACGGATCCTAAGTATTTTGCGAAGACATCTGTTAATAAACACTTGTATCTTCTGGATGATAGCTTTGGTAGTTCTTCCAGTTTTCGCCTCTTACAGTAGAACTGTCTTGACATTTGTATTAGAAATTCTGATTTCGGCATTGATTGATATTTGTTTGGAGTTCCAGATGTTTTTCAATTGTAAAAATGTTGCCCTTGCTTTCCCGACTCGCGCCTTCACATCTGCATCGGATCCACCTAACTCATCACTGATGCTATCCAGATATGTAACAGATTTTACATCCTCCAAGGCGTCTCCATCAAGTGTGATTTGGTTGGCGCACGCTGTGCTGTATCGGAGAATCTTGCTTTTCCATTTATGTATGTCGAGACCTGCTGCTGCTACACTGGTCGTCTTCTGCATCTGTTTTTGTATGTACGATAGAAGAGCCAGATCATCCGTGAAGTCCAGACCATCCAGTCAGTCAGTCAGTCAGTTGCAACGTAGAACTTCGTACGTATGTACATAAGTTCATGTTGCCATACCACATTATTAGCACAGAGACGCAAATGTCAAATCAAATCCCATAGTGATAAAGATGGTAGGGGTATTAATGTTATAATAAAGAAGACTAGGGTTTAAGATATTATTCAAAAAATATAATTCAGTGAGATAAGGTTAGAAAGACAAAGGTAGAAGAGCTGACGAATCCAGAAGATTAGGATTTGAGAGAGCTCAAAGAGTGGATGCACCTGCGCCATTGCAAACGATTTTGAGCCATGTCGTTCAAGGTCTCTAACCATTGATGACTTTCGTCTCGCGGACCCCAACCAGGTAGTCTACATCTACCAACATCACTCAGTCCACTTGTCAGTGACTTCATGGATTTCTGCCATGTTTTGGTCTGGCCGCCCCTAGCTTTCTTCCAACCTACTCCTACACCACAAAACATAGCTCGTCGAGGCAGTCGGTGGTTAGGCATACGTAACACATGTCCCAACCACCTCAACTGATGAAGTTTCACCACTTCATCGATTGATCTGCCATCCTTACCTAGTACTCGTTTCCTAACGACAGCATTGCTTACTCGGCTGTCCCACGATATACGAGCAATGCTTCTTAAACATCTATGATCGAATACTAGTAACCTACGAACATCTTCTACTCTTAACGGCCATGTTTCACAGCCATATAAAAGAACGGAACGAACTGCTGCGCAGTACACCCGCCCTTTGGTTAGCGAACGGATATCACGCCTACGCCATAAGTGACGCAGGTTGGCAAAAGCCAATCGAGCTTTCTGTATCCGAGCTGAGATTTCGTCAGTCACCAGACCGTCAGCACTGATGAGACTCCCCAGATAAGTGAAGTGATCTACACGCTCGACTACTTCACTCCCTATAACTAGTTCAGGTGCCGAAGCAACCCAGTCTTGAAGCAACATTTTGCATTTCGAGGGGGAAAACCGCATCCCGAACATGCTCGCATTGTTGCTTATGGTAGTCAGAAGACTCTGCATTTTGTCAGCGTCTTCACCGAATAGAACTATGTCATCGGCATATTCTAGATCAGTAAGCGACTTTCCTGGTAGAAGGTCAACGCCTGAAAAATCTGACGAGCTTAATGTTAACTCTAAGAGGATGTCTACGACAAAGTTGAACAAGAATGGAGAGAGTGGACAGCCCTGACGGACACCACTTGATGTAGAGAATTCAGATGACAGTTCGCCATATACTCTCACCCGACCAGTGGTGTTCGAGTAGAGTGCTTGTATAAGGTTAATGTACTTCTTTGGTACACCTTTCAATGACAGACACTGCCACAGAACCTCACGATCCACTGAGTCGAATGCCGCCTTAAGGTCCAGGAACACGACTATTGTCGGACGTCTAAATGTGTGTCTGTGTTCCAGGACCTGTCGTAGTGTGAAGATGTGGTCTATACAACCACGTCCAGGTCGAAAACCAGCCTGGTTTTCTCGAGTCTGCTCTTCGCGAGCTCTAGTTAGACGTCTAAGTATAATTGAGGCTAACAATTTAGAAACTATATTAGTTAAACTTATTCCCCTGTGATTGTCACAAGAGGACTTCTGTCCTTTCTTGTAGATTGGGACAATTAGCGACTGAGACCAGTCAGATGGGATTACGTCCATTTCCCAGATTCTACCTAGGATCTCGGTCAGTTTAACCGTTAAAACTGGACCACCATCCTTAAACATCTCAGGGGTAAGCCTATCAGGACCTGCCGCTCTACCTCTCCTTAGATTTCCTATAGCTTTCTCAACTTCATGTAAACTGGGAGGACTTAAATCGATTTGCCATTCAGGATGACTGGAGATCGTGGGCAACCGAAGAGTGGCTGAAGGCCAGTTGAACTGATCCCTAAAGTGTTCTGCCCATCGGTCCAGCCTCCTAGATTGAGAATGGATAATAAGACCATCCTTTTCCGAGATAGTCTCACTCACATTCAGGTTCCTAATACCGGTTTCTTTGATAAGGCGGAAAAGTTGTCTAGTGTTGCCTATCGCCGCTGCCTTTTCCATCGCTTTTGCTTTCGCCACCCACCACTGTTCACGGTCGTTACGTAGGCTTTTTATAAGTCTGCGCCTAAGTTGAGTACGCTCTTCATCATGTTCAGAGTCAGGTGGGATGCGTTTTCGTGCATCCATCAGTTCGGTGGATGCGACTGAAATCCACGGCTTCATCCTAGCCTTATGGTTTACCTTGCTAGCAGATATCACTGCTGTTTCCACAGCCTTCTTTATATCATTCCAACCTGACTCCGGATGGGAATCACTTGCATGATCGCCCAACTGTTTTTCTAGTTCCTCCTGAAATATTTTCTTAGCTTGATTATCATCAAGTAAAGCCCTAAGAGGCTTCCTTACGGTGTCTTTCCTACGTCCAGCAAGCCTCAAACAAATACGTGCTCGCACTAGGGCATGATCTGAATCTAAACATGTGCCCCAGAACGAGCGACAGTCCTCTATCGAACCCCTCCATCGGTGGCTGATGGCGATATGATCTAGTTGTGTCCAACGTTGAGACGACTTCGGGGGTCGCCAGGTCAAAAGGTGTTTTTCCTTATGCTTAAAATTAGTGTTTGCTAGAAATAGTTGGTTATCTGAGCACAGTTGCAACAGACGGTCGCCATTGTCTGTTCTTTGAGCCGCGAGACCGTAACATCCACCTAGGTGTCTTTCATTTTCACTCAGTCTACCTACTTGTGCATTGAAGTCACCAGCCATTATTACTATATCAGAGCGCTTAACTTTTTGGAGGAGGTCCGAAAGCTTTCTGTAAAACTCATCTTTTACATCATCTGGGCTGCAGTCAGTGGGGGCGTAGGTTGATATGACGAAGAGGCAACGGCGAGTGTCCCTATCTTTCCGAGTCCTTACTGTCCCGTTGAGTCGGACGGCGCACAAGCGACTATCTACAGGGATCCAGTCAAGGAGAGATTGTTCTGCCCTACGACTCAATGCTATACCTACACCGGCGAGGCCCCTAGAAGCAGCATCAGGGCTACCGGATACACGAAGGGTAAATCGAGCTGCTTCTTTATCTTGACATGGTGTGGTCAAGTGTATGACGTGACTCGGATCCTGTATGCGCGTTTCCGAGACGCAGCACACATCGATGGAACGAGATTCTAAAGTCCTAGCTAATGATGCCTGTTGCCCTATTTGACACAATGTCCGTACATTGAATGCTCCAACATGTAGTTTGGAACGGGGTTTAAGGAGACCAGGAACGACGTTTCGCGAACTCGCATCGTTTGCATTAGCTGTGCACTGTAATAAATGAATGTGAGAAGAGTTAGTTGTGGAGATAAGAGAGGTATTAGGGAATGTAGGAAGGATTTGATTTTGAACAATTTGGTCTCGTGTGCTGTTACGGGTATGAGGGCGGTTATCACTTCCCGGCTGCCCACACCGTGGAAGGTTGTTTCTTGACGAACCTGAAAA